>VDFB02299868.1:132648-282314 GCA_007258455.2 Sequoia sempervirens | reverse complement strand
GAACATTCAGAGAAAGCAAGAGACCTCATAAGTTTTCCAGCTATGTGGCATTAATGAGTCAAATCATTGAATATGAGCCTTCCAGTGTTGAGGAAGCTACTAGTTAGCAGGTTTGGAGAGATGCTATGTCTGAAGAGTATCAATCCATTCTCAAGAATGATGTTTGGGACATCGTACCTACACCCGAAGGAAAATATATGGTATCTTCTAAATGGCTCTTCAAGATCAAGCATGTGTCTAATGGGAGCATTGAGAAGTACAAGGCTAGGTTTGTCGCTAGAGGATTCTCACAAAAAGAGGGAGTTGACTATGAGGAAACCTTTGCTCCAGTTGCTTGCTATACTTCAGTCAGGACCATCATTGCTATTCCAACATCTAAAGGATGGAAGATTCACTAGTTGTATGTGAAGACAACATTTCTAAATGGTGTAATCGAGGAAGAGGTATATATTGAGCAACCTGATGGCTTTGAGGTTCATGGGAAGGAGTCTCATGTTTTCAAGCTAAAGAAGTCTTTGTATGGCCTTAAGCAGGCTCCCCGTGCTTGGTACGAAAGAATTGATCGTTACCTAATAAGCTTGGGTTTCTCCAAGAATGATGTTGATTCAAACCTCTACTTCAAGGTAATTGATGGTGAAGCATTAATCTTGGTTCTCTATGTTGATGATTTAATTCTTACTGGAGAAGATCACCTCATTATCAAATGCAAGAAGGAGTTAGCTTCTGAATTTGAAATGAAGGATCTTGGTCTCATGCACTACTTCCTTGGTTTTGAAGTATGGTAGAAGCCTGATGAGATGATTCTAAGTCAAGGGAAGTATACCATTGATATTCTGAAGAGATTTGGTATGATGGATTGCAAATCCATGTCTACGCCTATGGAGACCAACCTACATAAGTTGAAAGAGGTTGCAACTAGTTCAGATCTGGTGGATTCCACGATGTACAGGTAGTTGATTAGATCGTTGATGTATCTATTCAATACTAGACCAAATATTTGCTATGCAATGAGTGCACTTAGTCAATTCATGTTTGAACCAAAGAAAATACATCTAGTTGCATCGAAGCTTATCTTGAGATACTTGCATGGCACAGTTGGGTATGGCTTGAGATATCCTTTAGGTGTGGATTTGGAGCTGCATGGATATACTGATTCTGATTGGGTAGGGTGTGTTATTGATCGGAAGAGCACCTCTGGATGTTGCTTCAGTTTGGGGTCTGTGATGATATCCTGGTGTTGCAAGAAGCAGTCTTCTGTGGCACTGAGTACAACTAAGGCCGAGTATATTATAGCTTGTGTGGCAGCTCAAGAAGCAGTGTGGCTTCGAAAGCTCCTTGCAGGATTGTTTGGATAATCAATGGAGCCAACTATCATTCATTGTGATAACCAGAGCTGTGTGAAGCTTTCTGTCAACCCTGCGTTTCATGACAAAACTAAACATGTTGAGATCAAATACCACTATATCAAAGATATGGTATTGAGGAAAGCAATTCAGTTGAGGTATATTAGCTCTGATGAGAAGATGACATACATTCTCACCAAGCCTCTCTCCAAGATAAAGTTTGTGTACTTTCGAGACAAGCTTGGTATGGTGGAGAATGAAGCCCTAGCTGAGAAGGAGTCTCAGTATCAGTGACCTTCTTTAATGCATTTCTCTTTGAGATAGATTTGAGGTGCAAGCCCTTGTTAATGCATTTCTCTTTGAGAGAGATTTGAGGTGAAAGCCCTTGTTTCCACCCTCTAGGAGAGCCATGGTGGATGCAATGTGTGTGACTCCATGACAACATCACATGAGATAGTCTATGATGATTTTCTTGTACTTGTGTTTTCACCCTCTGGGAGAGCCATGGTGAACATCACGATGAGGTGACAACAACACGTTGAGTGACGAGCACTTATACATACCATACATGGGTGTAGCCATGATGGTTGATATCACGATGAGGTGATATCTTTCCTTTCCAAATATGGGAGTAGCCATTGTGGTTGACATCACAATGAGGTGATATGTCTTATGCAGCTAGAATTATCCTCCCTAGCTGAGAGGGAGTGTTGACGTTATTGAGCAGCGTCAGGAGTATCTTCTAGCCCGTTCTCTTTGGCATTTATGGATAAATTAAATGATGCCTGTGGCTATTTAATTTATCATGATACTTGTTATGAAGAGGCACAAATTAAATGATGACTTATTTAATTAATGTGGCTGACATCCATAGGCGCGAACTTCATGAAGGGACGCGATTTCTTGTAGCCGACTTCTTGTGTGTTAGAGACACAAATTTTTGAAGGAGGCCGACTTATTGTATTGGGGAGTCACGTCCCTGCCTTCATCTTGTATATATGTTCGATGGAGTTTCATTGTTTGATATTCATTCATACTCATTTCAATTCATTGTTCTTAAGTGTGAATTCTGTAGAAGAGCAGATTGATATTCTGTGGAAGGTTGAGTTTATAATCAGCAAATTACATCATCTTGTATCTGTGTTGCATCAATTTTTGGTGCTTCTATTTGGCCTTCATATCGGCCTCTTGTAAAGGAGACAATTCTTGTTGAAATTCAATATATAAGTGATATATTGTTGCTGGGTTTTTCTCCCTCAAGTGGAGGGTTTTCCCAGGGCATCTGTTGTATTATTGTGTCTGATTTTGAATTAATTTTTTGTGCTTTACATTTGATCATAAAACTAACACTTGTGTATTAGGTTCTATAGGAACATGAATTCCATGCTCTTTCTTTCCACATCCTTTTCCACTATAAACAAGTTGTTTCATGAACTCAACCTTTTCCATAAATTCTTTCCATTTCTTTCAAGTTTGGTGGTTGTTGATAATCTATCTCATCAAAGTTTGTTGTGTAGCTTGTATCTTCTTCTAAAGTAGATGAGGTAGATTCTTGTGAGTTTTCTTCTAAATTTTGTGTTGACATCACCATTGGTTGCTTTTGTTTCTCGGTTTCTATTTTTGTGATTTTGTATTCTCCCATAAATGAAGGTGTGAACTCCAAGGAACCCCAAACATCTTCTTATAACTTCGACATCGTTTCCATCTCTTTTTTATCTTCTTCCATAGGTTCTATGCTCAATGTTGGAATTAATGTGTTCAGAGGACTTGTCGCTCCTTTTTCAAGTTGTAAGAAACTTTCAAGCTCGGTGTCTATCTCAACCTTGTATACCTTATTGTTATAGACATACTTCATGATGCAATGAAGAGTTGAAGGCACCTCATGCATCTCAAGAATCAAAGGACTTCTTGAAAGAAGATTATATCAAATATCATGATGCATGACATGAATAGGAGTTTGTAAGGTAGCCTTTCCAGTTGTAATAAGTAAAGTAATTGCACCAAGCAGTTGCTTTCCTGCATTGTCAAATCCTCGAATCGATAAGGAATCAGGTTCAATTCTTGATTTATCCACACCAAGTCTATCTAAAAGATTCACACTACATACATTAAGAGAAAAGCCATTATCAACAAGGGTCCTTTTTATTCCTATCTTGTTAAATCTAGTTATTATCATGAAGGCCTCATTTTTCTTTCTCATTTCCAAGGGAGGTAGATCATGTTGGTGAAAAGTAATGTCTATGTTAATTGCATTCATTCCTTGAATTAGAGCTGCCACATCACTTGCATTTGTATTAGAGGGGATCACAACTTGTTGTAAGGCTATCTGAAGCATAGTGTGATAATTAGGTGAGTTTTGAATCAAATCCCATAGGGATATTTTCATGGGAGTATTCTTAAGTTGCTCAACAAGATCATACTCCTTTCCACTATTCGTAGGTAAATGAGGGGCACTAGGCAAGATAGAGTAGGGAAAAGGTAAGGATGTTGAGGTTGTTTGTCTTAGTTGTGGATTGTTTCTAGTGTTATATGTATGAGCAATGGTATTATAACTTGATTGCTGCAAAACATTGTTCTTAGGTGGTTCAAGGGTGAAAACAAGTTTATTTTGAGTTTGAGGTTTTTGTGAAGGTAGGTAGAGGACAAGTTGAGGTTGAATCACATTGATGTCACTTGGTTTTGGTTTGTCATAACAAGTCTTAGTGGATGAACTTTGTGAGATGAAATCCTCAAGGGCCTCATCTAACATGTCAAAGTAATCACTACTAAAAGGCTTGAAGGTTAGGTAAACTTGGAAAAATATATTTGACATATTCAAATGACTATGCTTTCTCCAAGTGGTTCATTGGTTTTTAAGCATTTTTATTTTTGTTTTCTAATGAATTCCAAATGTAATGTAATCTAATTGAACTATGAACTAATGCTAAAAAGTGCAATAATCTAATTCTATCCACATGTATGTAACTAAAATTTTTCAAACTAAAACAAAAAGCTATCAACAACAAATTGAAGCCCAAAAACAAAGAATGTAATGTTGTAAAATGCAGTTTAAAATATGCACTAAGACTAAATCACCTAGAGGGGTGTATGAGTCCCAGTGACAATTTTTTTTACAATTTTTAGAAAATTAAGTGATTTTTATGCTTTTTAGTTTGGATGATCTATAGACTAAATGCAAATGTAGATTTCAAATGATATTCAATGATGTGAGATGCTAAAAATGCAACCTATATGCAATTTCACTAATGCAAGATTTTGAAGCCCTAAATGCAAATTAACTAATGCAAACCCTAACACAAAGTTAATGCAAGCAAGATCTAGGACTATGATGCACTCCAAATCAGAAATGATATGTTCTAAATGTAGGTTCACCAAAATGATTGGTTGAAAAATGGATGCCTCTATAGTTTAGGACATACAACACCAAGTTTCTCCCAATATCATTCAAGGAAAACCCTAGAGATCTCAATCCAAGGATAGGAATGGGGGGAAAGAGATCTACAATAGGGGTGTCCTAGGGTATGATTAATGACTACAAGAGGGTTCATCACCAAGCTAGGGCTTGGAAAAACTAATGAAATGCAAGATCTAATGCTAAAACCTAATGCTAAAACCTAATGCAATGCAAAATGTCACTAAATGACCTAGAAAAGAGTACAAATATGAACAACAAAATGGAAAAACACAGAAGTGCACCTGGAAATTTGGGGGAGCTTAGAATCAACTTTGAAATCTTGAAAAATGATTCTTTTAGGGAACATTGGGAATCATACGCCACTTCTGGCATATCAGTCCCAATCTAGGGTTTCTGGACTGGAACAAGTTTCTGACAGTGTAGATTCAGGATCTTCAAAAATCTAGAAAATTGCATGTAGTGGGACTCATATGCCACTTCTGGCGTATCAATCTCATTCTACTTTTTTGGGAATTCAAAGTCTAGGCCTGTGCTCCAATCTTTTCTCTTCCATCCCAAACTAATTTCTTGATCCAAACTTGTAAAAAGACCTGCAAAACCAAATATAGAGTTGATTTGCTAATAGGGGGTTTGCCTTGGTCAAACCCCTAGTTTGGTAATTAAACCTTGATAGAAACAATGGATCTTGAATGCAAATGTGAACATAAACGCTAACCTTAAGTGTGTCTAAGATTATGAAATTTGAAATGTAGTGTAACCCTATTCTATTGTGCTAGAATGAGATGCAAGAATGAAGCATAGACATGAATGACTCACTTTGAGAGATCTCTAATCACCCAAATGAGCCCTAATAATGTATGTACCTTCCTTAGGCTAAATGTAGGATGCTAATTGAGGATGGAATCACTTAGGAAACAAGTCATTAGGCTTGGCTTGATGGCTAGTTGCATCTCCACAACCTAGAATCCATCATGATTCACCATAGGCAACCATAATCAACCCTTGACAATGCTAGATCTTGAATGAAAGTGAGCTTGAAGACTTGCAAAAACACAATAATGTTGCTCCAAGGCTTCAACTTTTCTGATTACTTGTTCTTGAATGCTCTTGAATGCTTGGATATTGAAATTGCTCTTCTAGATTATTTCTTAGATGAAAAAAATGACTTTAGAAGCTTGCTTATATAGGCAATACATCCAATTTACTGTTATTTAGATCTCAAAAGCCGAAATCAACCAAAAAATTGAATTAAAACTTGAAATTCCTGCTCAAACCCTAAAAAGGGCCCAAATGGAACTCATAGGCCACTCCTAGTGTATGGGTCCCACCTAGGGGGACTCATATGCCAGAAGTGGTGTATGAGTCCCACCCTAGTTTTTTCAGGGTGGGTTGTTAGAATTTTTTATGCTTTTGTGGATTTAGTCAGGATTTTAGTCGAAATAAGCCTTGAGATTCAAGATAAAGGGTCTTAGAGGCCTATTAATGATGAATTAAAGGGTATTTAATGCAAGGGATTAAATGAGATTGCACTATCTCCAAGAAAGGAGTATAATTTTTGTTATTATTTATTTAGATCACACTTGCTCATAAAATTTGCTAGCTTAAAAATCTTAGGTGAAACATAGTGAAATGACCTAATATTTATAGGTATGCAATATTAATTTTCTGAAATTCAAATAACACAAGACTACATGTGAATATAGATTTGAAATCATTAAAATACCGCCAAAAACATAATTTAAATTTAGGTCCTAGGTCTAAGTGAGGACCCATTCGCCCATGGGTGAATGGGTCCTAGTTTACTTACCTAGGACAAACATTTCTCAATGAGAAGTGTTATGTTATGGAATTAATGAATGTCGGGTTTCCTCTTTGGAAAATGCAATTCATTAGGCTTGGATTTGAATTAAAAAGGCCAATTAAGGAAAATTAACCTCAATCAATTAATAAAGCCCTAGATAAGTGTGAAAGTGTAAAGAGGTACACTTTACAACATTAAAAATAAGGCACAATTAAGTTCATTTTATTAATGACCTAAACTTAATGTGAATATCTAAAATGCAAATTACAACAGTAAATTAAGGCTTATTTAGTCCATTTTAATATTTGACTCTCAAATTAAGTGTGAAAAAGGGATACTTTTTCCTACACTACACAAACTAAAGGATTTGAGTCATCAAATTGAAAGAGACCTTGATGTAGAAGGTTGTCTCAGTACTATGCGTTGTCCCAAAATTAAGGAATGACACATAGAAGAATTCTGAAATGGAGAGAAGAATGTAAGGATCGATTGCTTCAAGAGAAGAATGCATATAAAAGATAGGGAAGAAAGCAATTTTGAAGAACGAAAGAAGTATATACTTAGGATGAACAAGATGTGAGTCTTTGATCTAGTATACACAATTGAGAAGAGAAGAGAGAGATGGATCCATAGGTACTCGGTCTTGTGGAGATTTGAACAAAAGTGTTGCAGGTGCTCAATCCTGCGGGAGATGAACAAAAGCTCTCCAAGTGCTCAGTCCTACAAAATTAGCTCCATGGGTGCTCGGTCCCATGGAAGATGAACAAAAGGCTTTATAGGTGCTCGGTCCTATAGAGAGAAAGTGCTTTACATGTGCTTGGTATTGTAAAGGAGGTACCACATGTTCTCGGTCCTGGGGAGCAGATGTTAAAGGCTTTGTAGAGTCTAATTACTCCTCACATGTGCTCGGTCCTACAAGGAAAGAAAGTGATGAAAAGGAGATCTACAGGTTCTCAGTCCTACAAAGCAAGATTGATCAGATAATCCTATGGCTACTACAAGCTATGTTGTAGGATAGTCACATAAAATAAAAGTCTAGTCAAGCTTCCCCCAAACTAGACACCAAGATATAAGACAAGTCTAGTCATGCTGTCCCCAAGCTAGATGCCAATGAATTCATTTGAAGGAGAAGCTTTCAAAGGGGGTTCCTTTAGTGGGGAACCCTTCAAGATATAAAGGGGCCCATTCAAAGTAACACTACAATTGAAAGATAGAGAGAAGAGAGGGGGTCCTTAAGAAGGATGCACATCTCCAGAACAAGTTATCGCTACCCTCTAACATATAGGGGAGGAGAATCATGCAAGATACTATTGTGTCACTACAACAAAAAGAGTATGGTTACACACAATTGTGTATGACCACGAATGACAATGAGAAAGCAAAGATACAACTACCACATAGCAGGAAACAACACAATAGAAGGGGGTGTAAGAACCTCATGAGAAGATGCTTAGAATGGACAAGATAGAGGTAGACCTCAATATCACTTTTCATGCAAAGAAAATATACATGTGCATCAACAAATGGGAGTTTGATGGCACCAAAATCACAAAGTTGTATTTTATCCTTCAAGGCCTTACATTCACTAGTGGAATGGCCAGGCATTTGATGATATGCACAGAAAGAATGTTTTTCTTCATCATGTTTATGACATTTCTTATGTGTAAGATGAGGAAGAGTAATCAAGTGGGATTTTAGAAGCCTCAACAAAATATTCTCTTGCACAGATAAAGAATCAGGAGTAGGAAGCAACCCTTTCTCTTGTGAAGAAAGGTTTGATTGCTCACAAGAAGAAGAAATGAAGACAATACGTAATCGAGGATGGATCAATTCAAGAGAATGAGGTTGAGCTAAAATTATGTTGACATTCAATTGTGGTTTCCATTTAGATTGTTCATATGAGCAACCAAGCCCCAAATTATGTTTACGAGGTACACATTTTATAGGGACCTGAATGCCTTGTTCATTACACCCACAACCTTTATGCCTAAAGCCATATTTAGAGACAAGTTTTAAACTAGGGCCATAATGTGTTTGCATGTCTTGAGAAGGAGGAGGATTTTCATAGAGAGCGTTATTCCAGCAATGAGGATTATATTCCTCTACAAGATCACCATCAACCTTCTTGATAGGATCGCCGACATAAGCGTGATCATCTTCCTTAAAAGGAGGATCAACATTAAGAACATTACAATTGTTATGCACATTATCCCATGATGTAGAAGAATAACCATCTTTGATAGCGGGTTTAGATGATGTTATTAGGTCTAAGTGGATTGAGTCGACTTTATATTCCCTAATGAAGGAATATGTAAAGTCTAAGGGACCCCAATCATCATCGAGACATTCATTCTCTTGTGAAGAGGTAGAAGGAGAAAACTTAAGATTTCTTGTTTTAGAAGGATCTTCTTTAGGGACATCTACCTCAAGAGTATACTTTGTAATAGGTACTGGTGGAGTAGACATCAACACATTGGAAGACACCGAAGGGACAAGAGTAGGCACAATCGAAGCCTGACCTACAACTGCTATCTCACATAAGTGTATGACATCAAGGTCAACCCTGATTGTGACTACTTGATTGTTATGATTGAACTTAATAGATTTATGCAAGGTATACGAGACTGCACGCATAGCATGAATCCATGATCTACTGAGAAGAAGATTATATGGCAATTTTTCTGACATAACATATAAAAGGATGGGTATGGTGATAGGTCCCAACCTCAAAGGAAAGACTATTGTGCCTAGGGCTTATTGATCGACATAATTGAACCTACGAATGCATAAGGAAGAAGCAACAAGAGAAGATGACTTAATTTTAATTTTAGGCAATAGATCAATGCTACATATGTTGAGCGTTGAACTAGTGTCAACAAGAGTACATCTAATCCCAATGTTTTTTATGTTAACTATGATCATTAGAGGGTCTACTTTCTTCTGTACTTCTGGAGGCGGGAGTTCTTGTGGATATAACATAATATTTGGTGAATCCACATGAATATGAGCTATGAGCGTATTAACATCTGTTGGCCTAGCAGAAGAAGGAAATAGGATCTTTTGCCAGGTTTTCTGAAGCATACCTTGATAAACTGGAGTAGACTAAAGCAAGTCCCACAGTGAGATCTTAGCCGGAGTAACACGAAGTTGCTTGACAAGATCGTAATCACCAAGTGCTTTAGTCATAGATTAAGGTGCCGAAGGAAGGCTTGGTTGAGAAGGTGGTAAAGAAATAGGTTGATTAACATTTAATTTATTCTTTCTAGTATTATAAGTATGGGCTACCTCTCTATAAGAGGGAGCCTTACAAAGATTAGGAGAATCACTATTAAATGGAACCCAATTAATAGAACAAATTCTTTTAGGAGAAGGACTAGCCGATGTTAGATAAATGACCGGTCTCTTGGGCATTTTAGGGGTGACAGAGAAAGATGATATTTGCATATTCCTTACAACTTATAGAGGAGTCATTTGAAGAAATATGCTCAACATCTATCCTTGGAGGATTCAATGTGAGAGGAACTTCATCATTCACTAATGCATCATCTCTAGAAGAGAGTGCATTGGAATAAAGAGAAGGTAGAATAATATTAAAAAAAGTATCAATGATTTCATCTTCTTGCAATAAAATATCCTTTGAAGTGGGGGGAATTTCATGAGAAGGATCAAAAATACAAAGTGACATAGGCAAGGCCAAGTCACCATCACATGCATAAAATGGAACATCATTAAAACTTTGAATAAAATTAGATACCGAATTGATAAAAGTGGATATTAAATCCATTTTGAAAATAATAAGTTAAATATAATAAGCAATGCATAAACAAGTTGGCCGAAGGCTGGCACATCACTTTGATAGTACGAAATGGGGGAAGTTGTTTTCACATTAGGTTTGAACACCAAAATGTAGAGAAGAGGGATTCACTTCTCACAAGTCTCTTTATTCTCAAGAGAATCCCAGGGAGAGAACTGCCCTGAACTACCTCAAGGAACAAAGTGAGTGTTCTAGAATCAAAAAGAGCAGGTCACAAAGGTTTTTTGAAAAAACTAGCACGTTTTCAGCTTAGGACAACGACACAGAATATAGACATCAACGAATCACGCTGGAGTCTGAGAGGTGCACTGGAGTCTTATACGAACTAAAAATGAGGATGTATCAGAGAATAACTAAAGTGACTACTAACAATCCGATTACTAAGAACTTCTAGAGTATAGGAAAATAAAAAAAAGTAAGAGTTGAAATAAAGTAAAGTAAATGATAAGACTAAAGGGGATAAAGAAAGTGCTCACACCAATCCAAGTAATGAAGTCTTCAACAAGTAAATATCTTAAATACTTGCACACATAAGAGTGAGGAAAAACGTTGGGTCTGTTTAAGGGCTTGCCTTAAAGTCAAACCCCTGTTCGATGTTCCCACCTCCACGTACAACCAGATAGATAGAGATAAATAGTAAGCAAAAATGAAATGAATGCAAGAGTGATAAAAGAAAACCCCGCTCAAGAAGGAGAACCCATATCAAAAAATAGAGATGCAATAGAGAGGGGATGTGAGAAATCCCAAGATTCTCAAAGATACAAGGCACAAGATAGATATCACTTACAAGGCTTGAGGAATCCAAGGAGAGAGATAGAGCTGCAAGAGCCAAGAGAGTTACAAAGAGTGTTGTGAGAGATTTAGAGAGTGGTATTGTAGGAAGCTCTAGAGAGCTACACAAGTTCGAGAGAATGAGAAAGTGAGAGAGAATGTCCAAGAAGGGAGAAGAGAGTTCAAGATAGAACCCAAGAAGACCCAAAATGGATTGAAAATATAGCTTTTAAAGAGAGAATATGAGGGAAAATAAGCTTCCCAAGCCATTCTAAGGCATCTCAAGCCGTTACCACCAACAAAAGTAGCTAAGAAGTGGCAAGGCACTCAGTAACATTCGTTTAAACAATGAAATTCCATAGGATGCTAGTGCGGCATGCGAATGTCCACGCAGTGTGCTAGTGTCCAGACAAATCATGTTACAAAATGACAGGCACAAGAAAAACACAAGGGTTGATACAAAGCTAACACACAAGGGTAGTTGCTGAAAAAGGGGTCCTGAGCATCCCGAGAGGGAAAAAGACTGATGCAGGGGATAAAATGAACCTACACAAATGCTAAGGGAGTGGACACTAATGCAAATGCAAGAATGTATAAGAAATTGCAAGGGGTGCAATTTTACAATATTATAGATGAAAAAGTGTTAATATTTAGCTATAAATTTATATTTCGATTGAAAAGTATTGACATTTATATCTCAAATTATGAATTCCCTCCAAAAGTGTTGTAAGATCACCTTGGATTTAGACATGGGAGTGCTAAAACTTGTAAAATACACTTACAAAACCACACGTTTAGTGTTTTCCTAAAATTTTCCTTTACTTTATTTTTGAATTTGACCAAACCTTTTGGAACCAACTTTAACAAAAAGAAAATTTATAATAGAGGAAACTCTCAAAATTCTAAAAAATTGATATATCCCTCACTATAGTTTTAAAAAGTAATTTTTTTATGTTTACATAAACTATGATTGAATTCCTTATAGATATTCATATTGAAAAAAGTTCAAAACTTATACACTATTTATTAGTTTTCAAATCTAAATGATGCATCATATTCTAGGTTTCATTAGTTATGGTCTTTTTAAAAAGTTTTGAATTTCATTATTTTTTACTAAATTAGATTGGCCAAAAATACATTTATAATATTTTAAAAAATTGTGATAAAATCTTTATAAATAGTTACTTATATATTAAATATAAATAAAAAAGTGCCACATTTACTCATGTTTCCTCTACTTATATCTCAAAATTAAATAAAACAGACTTTTCCTCACTTAGGTTGGCTAGAAGAACACATTTTTATCTTTTTCTAATAATTTTAGTTCCTGATTAAAATATCTTATTTTCATCAAATTACTTTCAACTTAAAAATAAAACAATAGCCCATATTACATTGAGTTTACTAGATATTTTAATACTACCTTATTTAAAGATTACATAGATAACTCTTTTAATTTTTAAGGTAAAGTTACTATCTTTTTTTAACATTTCAATTACTACTTAGGGACATTGTTTGAACCATCACGATCTTGCGCACATCCACTTATTTTTATGATTTGTGACTATGAAAATTATATTTCCTCAAGCTTATTCAACTCACTTATGGAGTTTCAAGATGCCTTTTTAAAGCTACTATTGTATAATGACTCAAACTTTCTCTTAAGAGTATGCATTGATAAATAGTGTGGACTACAATAGTAAAAGATCATGTTCACTTAGAATTTAAATACAAAACACTAAATAAGATATGGTATGAGACACCATTAGATTAATATGAGGAAGTTTAAATCAAGAAATTAGAAATCACCAAATACATGACAAACACTAAAACTAAAATTTATGTTGAGAAACCCTTTTGTAAAAGAACTTCATAACGAAAGAGATCACAAATATATATGCCAAATCAAATAATAAATATTATAATAGTACATCTAATTTCTCCATTCTATTTTATAACACTTTAATAACATATCTTTACTTCCCTTGTAAAATCCCATAAAATAACTATCCAAGGCATGTGATTAAAGAGAACTTGAGAGATGAAGCAATGATTGGTTTCATAAAACTAAAACTACCAAAAGCTATGGTTAACAAAAACGATTACTAACA
The DNA here is from genome assembly GCA_007258455.2 of Sequoia sempervirens. Lineage (NCBI taxonomy): Eukaryota > Viridiplantae > Streptophyta > Pinopsida > Cupressales > Cupressaceae > Sequoia > Sequoia sempervirens. The sequence continues at coordinate 269,059 of VDFB02299868.1, read as the reverse complement.
TAATATTTGACCCATGTGAGGAGGGCACACATTGCAAAGTATGGCACTCCAAAATATAATGGCCAAATAACATTGGCCCTACCTATTTCAACAAGATGCTCCACTCCTTCTAACACCTAATCTTTAGAAAGTGGTGTAAGTAAATTAAAACCAGTTTGTAATCATCACTATATAATAACTAACCTCCATCATTATTACCACTACAATTAATATTTTGAGTTACAAGGAGAATAATACAATAATAATAACTCTCAATCACATACATCGGCATCCCAATATTCATTCTTAGGGGGTTGGGTATTATACATTAACATATAAGATCTCATGTTTTGAGAGGGAAGTCTACAAAAATAAAACAAAATATTGAGATCTAACATACTAGTAGATTGGTTGGATGTATAGATTCTAATAGGAAAAGTTCCACAAATTATCAAAGCCTACTAGCTATATTTTAGTTTAATTCTATAATATTTTATTGGAAATCCCAAAAGAATCTATTGTATCACTTTTATTTGTAGAGGTTGTGTAGAAGGCTACCACATCTACATCTTACCAAACAATGTGGTTGAGAAGATTATAAGAGGATATGCAATAGACACAACATGGGCATACCTTATTGTATTGTGATAACTAAATTACTCTACTAATGAGAAAGAATCTATTTTTAATAGTAAGACTAAGCATATAGAGACTTAACACGACTCTATTTGAGAGTTTGCTTAGCAAGGATTGGTTGAGATTGTATATTACCGTATAGTTTCAAAAATTTTAAGCCTTCATTCATGTTTTTTTCAACAATTATTATGGTTGAGGATGAAAAGGTAATGTTCATTGTATAGTTTGCATGTACTCTAAAACATAGTTAATCAATATGTTGCATGTATATTGCATGTTATTTTAGTTCAAGTTACTCATGTAATTTTTTATATAATAAAAAAATATCTCTCACAATACACACAAAATTTGGAGCTTACACTTTTAGCTTTGCTTAGAGTTTTTCCTATTGATTATTATGGGTGAGAACAAAAGAATCATTTCCATTATATAATTTGCATGTATTGTCAACTATAATTATTCAGTAATTTACATCTATATTTTATGTTGTTTTAACAAATTACTCATATAATTTTATATATAATAGAAAATTTCTTATCACAACTCACACAAAAGTAAGATCTTACACTTTAATCTTTACTTTGAGTTTTGATGATAATGGACGAGAACAAAGAAATCATCCCCATTATATATTTACATGTATTGTAAAATATAAAAATCAGTAACTTGCATGCATATTTCATATTATTTTAATACAAATTACTTGTGTAATTTTCTATATAGTAGAAAGTTTCTCCTCAGATATTTATATATTTATATTGAGTATGGCTTGTAAATTATTCTTTATCATTTATATTGCTTCTCTATTTCTTATATATAGTGCAGCAATAAAATAACAGCAACATGTATAATTTTCTGTGTATGTCTAACCTATTTTGTATAATTTTCTGTGTATGTATGTCTAACCTCTATTTTGTTTGTATGTATATTTTTTATTTTGAAATAATAAAACTCATGAATACAATAGGTTCTTAGAACGGTATAACAAAGCATTTGAAAAATAATTCGTACATATAAATTTCCAACAGAATATTGTACTGCAATACTAATTCGAGCATATTATATCTGGCAGAACATATATCAGGATTTTTCCAAGAAGATATTGAACCCAAAGGTCTTTTGAATTATCATTTGGGAGATGTATTTGAGCCCACAACCAGTTTTTATTTTTTAATTTTTAAATTTTTTTTTTTGAAATAAGTCACATTTGGATAGATGATGTGTTGGTCAAAGAGGCACCAGTAGTCCAGTTGGTAGAATACTCTAAGATTAAATGGAAGGTCCTACGATTGAGGTCATAGCTGGTTCAAATGAGCAGCAGCTCAACAAGTGGTATCAAAGCTAGTTTAGGAGCCCCAAGCACCAACAGTTTGGCTTAAGGAGGAGTGTTGGAAATAAGCCACAGTTGGACCAATGATGGGCTAGCCAAAGAGTGGCCAGTAGCTCAGTTGGTAGAGCACTCCTACAGAAAATGTAAAATTCTAAGTTTGAATGAAGTTTTGATCAATTAATTCTGATCTTACAGATTAAGGTATCATAAAAGAGAACAATAATGTGCAGTTTAATCAAAAAAACAAACTTTTGAAAATCTTATGTCTTTGAATATATGATCTGTTTGAATACTATTGGAACTTCACAGTGCCTGAAATAAGTTGCAGAAAATCTCTTGGACCACAGAGTCCCCTTGAATTCATGATAGGCTGCACACACAATCACTTGATTAAAAATTGTCTTTTGAGATAAAGAAGAATTAATTAGCAGAAATTATGATCATGAAAATTACGTGAGATTGAGATTAGTCTGACGTAGATCATGTTGAGTAACAGCATCTGTTTCCAAATTATTGTTGACTTCTTCCATGATGTCAATATTAAGGCGGCTTCTTTCAATCTGTATCATGTTTAGAATTTCATTCATGGAAAAAGCAAAAGAAGCGTTACGATGGCAATGAGGATATGGATAGACAGTTTGTTACCTTTTTAAACAGATAAGCGTTTTCCCCTGTAAGTGATTTTTCCTGCGTGACAATTGAAATCATCAGATATTACCAAAACAGCTTCAGTACAGTTGTGATCAGTTAGGAATGTACAGCAGTTTTGTTTATACAGCCTATAACAATTCCAATTTAACATGCAAAACAAGACGAGAAAACCAAACAAAGATAAAATTTGATGTCAAATTCGATTTAGCCTTATAGGAATCCTTAAGATTAGATGTCAAAACCAAGCAATATTTATGCACAACAACTCAATTCATGCTATATTACTTCGTGATGATAATTTAGACTTAGAGAAGGCATTAGGTTTTGTCGAATAACTAAATTATCTATATTCTACCTATCGGTTAAATTTTAATCTGTAATATTTAACCTGTAATGACATAAGGAATCACAGACTTTAATATGTAATTGACTTTGAATTATTTTAGCAGGGAAATGTTTAAAAGTGTTCATCTGACCCTTCGGCTGGTGAGTTGAGTAGCACATTTTTCCTCTTGGAATTAGTCCATTCTATGTCGGACTAACGGATAGATGTGGATCATCTCCAACGGAAAAGAGTTCAGATTAAAAGAAATGTCGTCTGGAAAAAAGGTCCAGATCCCTGAAGTGGTGAAAGATTTCAAGATAATTGACTTGAAGTTCCTTAAAATTATAAATAATTAAGTTGTTCAAAGCGTTTAAATTTCATATCTAATTAATAAATTTTTATTATTTTACTTATAAAATGTATATAACAAGTGTAATAGAGATATGTTGATAGAAATTATAAAGAGATGGAAATGATAATTTAATTTCCAAAGCATAATTGTTTTTTTTAGTTTTTGATAAAGGTGGCATTGCCACAGATTGTATTAAAATAAAGAAAATTACATAAAGTTCGAAGGGAGGCAGAAGAGAAAAAAATTCTGCACGTCCCCGAGAATCAGAAGGAAAAGAAGATTGCAAACCAGGGCTATACAAAATAAGCCTTAAACAAATAAGATGACAAGACTAAGAAGTCAGTTGCAAAATGCTCAACCCTAAAAACAGGGGAAGATCAAAAGCTCCTACGAAGAGGAATAACTAGAGGAGAAAAGACCAAAATTGCCGAAGATGCATGAAAACAGCCGGTGCACCATCAAAAGCCAGCGCTTGAAACAGAAGAAAGCCTGGAGAAGGAGAGAGCCGAAAGGAAACAAGGAGAATCCACAGAGCTAAGCATAGTTTACTTCCCTCCAGAAGGCCCGCAAGATGACTCAAAAAGCCGAAGTTCTTGCCAAAACCTGAGATCAAAATTGAAGTGCATCAGAGTAAACAAGTTCAAGAAGATTCAAAAAAATTGATAGATAAGGAAGAAGCCCTCATGTCGTGCTTCCTTCTGACGAAACTATATCTGCTGGCGGAGGGGAGAAAGATTCTTCATGTGGTTGAATTATAGCATGTTAAATGAGAAGGCGAATTGCCTTAAACAACATGTAAATCGGATCACTGACCGAGCTTCCATATTGTTGGGAAAAAAGTCTTATTCGAACTTTAAACTCACTAATGCAGTCATTTAATAAACCATAAGCCATGACTGAGAGCAGTTTAGAAACCAAAGCATAATTGTTAAGGAATGAGGTGACACTTCACTCCTTACAGGAGAATAACTCTAATAGAATGAGGTGATACCATATTTTTCAAAAAAAAAAATCAAAATCAATCTTCTACATGAATCTCAATCTAGAGATTAATAAATAAATAAATGTATAACTACACCAACATCCTTTAAAGCACAACTTAAAAAGGTAAAGGGAGTCACAAAAAGATAGTCTAGTGAAGTTGTTTGTGTTAGTGTATACATTATCCTTTGCATACACATAGGCTAACTTAAACCTACTTAGGCATTCATTATGTCGACAGTATGAGATTGTAGAGGTCAAAATATATCTGTGAGGAAGCCGTAGCATTGTTTGAGGAGTAAGAGCAAGCTTACACTAAGAAGCCCTAAGCCTTCCAGTCTTGAACAACAATACACCTCTTTTGCGCCAAAGAATACACATGCTCACACAAAATGTGAGCAACGTTGGGATCCTCATCCTGAATCTCATCTACGGCCTTGAGAATGACATCTATTTTAGCTGTGTTTTGTAAAGAGGCGGGCACAGGGCCTGCAAGTCCACTGCAAACTATTTTGGGCGTATAGCTTCTCAGCTGCCCTCTTTGCAAGGCCGCACATACTGTTGAGAAAAGAAATCCCAACTACAGTGGGCAAAGAATGAAAACATGCATAGTTCAAAGGAGACAAACACAAGGAGACAAAAATATTTATATATTCGATTTTGCTCTATACTTGCTTCATACAAAAAACTGTGCTAGTTCTGGCGCATCTTCCTTCTGTGTGCTTCTGCATGCTGGAAACATTCCGGAGCATTGGAGCACTATCAATGTCCTCTGCTACTGCAGGTTCTCTTGAACTTTCACTTCTATAGTTCTGCTGAACATTCTATCTTTCTGTTTCTGCTACAAAAACTTTCTGTCTCTGTCTCCTTCACATTCTTCTTCTATAGAATAATACATTCTATTCTTCTTTTGTCTTTTGTTGCCTTTCCAAAAAACTGGCGCCCAATTCAAATTCAACCACCACAATTAATTTGTTGTTGTCCAGCAAGGTGGTCAGACACAACACATTCTATTCTTCTTTTGTCTTTTGTTGCCTTTCCAAAAAACTAGCGCCCAATTCAAATTCAACCACCACAATTAATTTGCTGTTGTCCAGCAAGGTGGTCAGACAGAGCAAGGGGGAAACTGCCCAAATTTGGTTTCATCTGATGGTGCAGTAAATGCACTTTCCCGTTGCTGCTCGGGATTAATTATTCCAACACTCCCCCTTAATCCTGAGCCATTATGCCCTTCATTATCATTTGAAACTTCTGGAGCAAAGTTTTCAGCGCAAGAGATTTCCGGAGCTTGTAGACCTTGTCTTCTTTCCTTGGAATTTCGTAGCCAGGTGGCTGCTCCACATACACCTCTTCTTTTAGCACTCCATTCAAGAAGGCTGATTTCACGTCCATTTGTAATACTTTCCATTTGTGCTGGGCTGCAATTGCTAAGACTGCCTGCACTGTTTCCAGCCTTGCAACTGGTGCATAGGTTTCATCATAGTCTCTTCCAAGCTGCTGTTTGTATCCCTTAACAACTAGCATTGCTTTATGTCCTTCAATCTTACCATCAGCAGTGCATTTGGTCTTATAGACCCACTTAACTCCAATGATTGATTTCCCTTTGGGTAAATTAGTGAGCTTCCATGTTTTGTTTCTCACTATAGCGTCCATTTGTTCATCCATGGTATTACAGCATTTTTCTTCTTTCACGGCTTCTTCAAAATACATTGGATCACTATAAGAAAACATAGCAAAATCTGAATTCCCATTAAAGTCATCATACCTTTCGCTGTCATAAATTTCCCTCACGCTTCTTGTCTTCTGTGGCATCAAAGATGCAAGCATAGGATCAGAATTTCTGGAGCTACTTGACTGCTAGATTGATGAAGAAGACTGTTGTTATGAACTTCCGGAGCATCTGCCATGCTGGAAGTTTCCGGAGCAACTTCCCTGCTGAAAGTTTCCAGAGCTATTGCTGCTGTTTTCTGAACTATTACCTTGCTGTAAAGTTCCAGAGCATCTCCCTTCTGCAACTTCTTCATCCTCAAGAGGTATTGAAACAAAAATACCTGTATTGCTATCAACTGTTCCATCCCATGACTCATTTTCAATGAATTCAATGTCCCTGCTGATTACCACTTTCTTAGTGATGGGATTATACAACCTGTAGGCTTTGGATTCTTCACTATAGCCTATGAAAATGCATTTTTCACCTTTGTCATCAAATTTCTGTCGTTTCTCTTTTGGCACGAGTGCATATGCCACACATCAAAATATTCTCAAATGCTCAACACTCCATTTGCATTTCGTCCACGCTTCTTGTGGGATTCTATCACAAACAGCCTTTGTGGGGCACCTATTTAAAATGTAGACTGCTATTGCTACAACATCACCCCAATACTCATTGGACAAACCTTTTGCTTTCAACATGCTTGTTGCCATCTCCGTGATGGTTCTATTCTTCCTTTCAGCCACTCCATTTTGTTGTGGAGTAGACTGGGCTATGAGTTGTCTCTGAATACCATAAGACTTGCAAAAATTCATAAACTCTTGAGAGATGTACTCTCCCCCTTTGTCCGTTCTGAGGACTTTGATATAATGGCCGCTTTGTTTTTCAGCCAAGACCTTAAACTCTTTGAATTTCTCAAATGCATCTAATTTGTTCTTCAAAAGATACACCCAGATTTTTCTACTATAGTCATCTATGAGTGTCATAAAATAAACATTTCCTCCTAGGGTTGGGGTCTTCATGGGACCACACAAATCTGAATGCACCAACTCTAATGGTGCTCTAGCTCTCCTAGAATGCCCTGATTGAAAAGGCTGCCTATGTTGTTTACCTAGGATGCATGCTTCACACTTTCCATCGGGCTCTACAATTGCTGGTAGGCCCCTAACCATATCCTTTTTAGCTAAAAGATTTAAACTAGAATAACTTAGATGCCCATACCTCAAATGCCAAAGCTTGGATGGGTCTTGGATGACTGTTTTGAAGGCTGACTGTTGCAAACCTGTTGATTGTGCTGAGATTTGCATTTTGAGAGGAAACATTCAGTTCTTTGTCATTTGAACTGCTGACACAACTTTCTTGCTTCCATCTCTGTCATAGATGTTGCATTACCCTTTCTCCATTAGCACTCTATATCCATTTTGGACCATTTGTCCAATGCTCAAGAGATTGTGTTTCATTCCTGGGGCATAGAAGACATCATGAAGCTGTCTTTCTTCACCATGCTTGGTTTGTAGGCACACTATTGTTGACGTGGTTTTTGCGACCGCACCAACATAGAATAAAGTTTCCCAATGGATACCCTATCCTCTCTTGAACAAAGTTTCCTGCATGCTAAGATTGCGAGATAGATCATACATTTAACTACAAGGTTCCTTAAACGCGAATAGTCTCAGTTGGCTTGATGTGATTTTGCTGGTATTTCAAGGGGACTTACACAATTGTTCGACAACTTGACAGCAGACAGTAGACTAAGGGCTTTCATGCGATTTGGATGATTTGGCAAGTGAGCGCAAGTTTCCTAATTCTAACAAAAAATGAACTGAATTTAAAAGAGTGTAGGGCCTAAGAAGTTTATGTTCTATCTAAGGACAGGACGTGGGATCAATCTTCGACAAACTTCGACCAGAATTTGTTTCGCCTCACTTTGGACAACTTACACAAAGTCGGTGCAATCTTCAAGGGAGTGACGAGAGGTTTTCAAATTATGACTCAACATGTAAGTACCATCAGAACGACGCATACAAGCACATGAATCACAATCGAAGTTAAGTTCACAATATTTCCAGTTGACCACACAAGGCAAACTTACCGTCAGCAAGCCGCTAGTGGTATGGATAAAATGAAGTTGTCTCAATTGACACCACAAATCCACAACTAACATCTACTTGCATGAGAATGAAAACTACTCTACTTTACGCTACTTGAAGTCAAAGGGATGAAGAAACCTTGCTAGCTGCTTATAACAAAGATGAATTCACCATTCAATGAAAAATCTTTTATTACAATAGTTTTTCGCAACAATCTCTTACAAAGTTTTCAAAGGAAAACTTTCCTTCTCCTTCAAACTACACTATGCTAAGATATTACAACTAAAGTGTCTCTGCGCTTCTCTCTAATCTAATCTCTAAGCTCTGCTTCTACTCCTAAATCTAATGAGATACAAATGAGGGGGACTCCCCCTTTTATAGTTGGCCAAGTCCAACGGACGGCTCAGATTACAATTGGTTGGATGGCCCATATTGTGCCACCTCAGCCCTAAACAAGATTCGCCCTAAAAACTGCCATAATGGAGAGTGGGGTAATAAATGAGCCATTAATGTCCATCATCCTTCTAGAAGATTCCCGTTTGTAGATGCGTTCACACTATTCTCGATCTTCTTTCTTGACGTTGTTCTTCAACTTCTTTGTCACTTGAGTTTCAACACTTAGCCATTTTCTCACAACTTTTCTTTCCTTCATGTGAAACTCATAACTTTATCTTCCTCCGAAGGTTGTAATATCATCGTGCTTCACCACTTCAAGTCATCGTGCTTTGGCCTCCACGTTCATCCTGCAAAACAAGCAAGGAGCAGAGCATTAGAACACTCCATAATGTAAACTTAACTCACTTACTAGGATTTTCATGCTTTCATCTCCAAGCATTCATTCAAATTCTTCATGCCTTAACCAAATTCCCAACCCATCTTGTATTCTGCCTGGCGCACTTCACTCTGATATTTCATCCAACTCAGACTCGAGAAGAAATTCTTTCATCAAGAATTTGATCAAAAATTATCTAGGCGATCATTTTCAAATTCATCAGCCACAACACTTTATTTCAACAACATCATTTATTCCTTGCCTTAGAAATTTTTTCAAATTTCCCTTAGGAAATTCATCAATCCTGTGCCCATCAAAAATCTCCATCCTGAAGGCCTCGACGAAGCATGGAAGACTTTAAAATCAACTCCTCATCGATAATCTTCGATACCCAGAAGAAATTTTTCTTCAGAACGCGTCGAACTCATGGGTGCACAACGAACGGGTTCATTTAATTTTCTTTAATTTTGCACCTTGAATTTAATAATTTTTTAACAAATTTGATTCCGTTCTTCATATCTGTGAAGATCCTATTGCTCTGACTTGAGAAATTTTTGTTCCTGTACTGCCAACATCTTCTGACTTCATCACTGGCAAAATTCACTCGGACTTCAGGAAAATTCATCACTTCACCAGACTTAGGCGTTTTTCTTCTAAGGAAAATTTCTTTGCCTTAGAAATTTTTTTGAATCACTCAGCAATTTTGAAAATTTTGCCTTAGAAATTTTTATTCACCTTCAATCACTCTGCCTGTGGTGAGGAAAATTTTATTTTGCTTCACTTGGAAAATTTTCCTTGAAGGCACATATCACGCCCAACATGTCTTGTTCATATTTCCATCACCTTGTATTTTACTTAAAAGGCATTTTAAACTTAGAACTCCAACGCCTTAGCAACATTCACCCTTTATTCTTATCAACTTGGGCGCATATTCATCTCATCCTTGGAAAAATTTCAACACCTAACACTATCAACACCCAGCAAGTTTGTTTTAACTTAACCACCCTAGGCGTATATGATACTTGAAGAAGAAAATTGATCATGCCTTGTACTTTGCTTCACCACCCTCAAGGTCTACCTAGGCGCATAGCATACTTCATGGAGAACATATTAAATTCCAACGCCTAGGCAATATTTTCTAACACCTTGGCACTTACCACCTTGGGCGCACATAGCACATGTAGAGGAGAATAATAACCACGCCTTAGGAAAATTTAGCACTTTCAACGCCTTGGCAATTATCCCTCACCAACTTTGCCTTGTTTACTACCTTTCACCCCACACTTATTCTTTACTTGGCGCATTCAAAGGGGGTAGAGGAAAGTCAACGTCATTTGTCTTCTTCCCAGCTTGCATGGCGCATATTATACTTGCTAGAGGATGGGCGCATTTTGAGGGGGTGGAGGATAACTTCAACACTTAGAATTTTTTTAACATGCCACTTCCTTGAGCTGGGCGCATTTAGCTATGTGTGCAGGATGAAATGCTTGCCTTAGAATTTTTTTATGCTTCTACTCCACCAACTTGGGTGCATTCTGAGGTGGCAAGAGGATGAACTCAGACTTAGAAAATTTTGCCTTCCACTACCTTGAGTTGGGCGCATTTTGGCATGCGAGTAGGATGAACTTTTCATGCCTTTGCCATTTTTTTCTTCATTTTCGCCAGTTCTTCCATACCTTACTATTTATAGTAAGTCCTTCAATTCTTGCATCTCTGAAGCTCAGAATGATTTGAAATTCGAATGAGGCGCTCCTCACCACGTGACCATCGGCGCATGCAACTGATCTACTATTTTTAGCCTGTTTCCAAGCTGACTTACTATAAATAGTAAGTGCTCCATTTGACTTGAAATTTTACCAGTAGATAGCCTGAAGGATGCTGATCGTGGTGGTTTACACCGGTTTTCAAAAATTCTGACTTTTTACCCCTCTTTTCAGGTCCTGAAGCTGGAAACCCTAATTTTCTCTGCATGCATATCAAATGATATCTGTTTGTCCTCGTTTCTGTTGCATTGCGATCAGCTCGTGATTCTGAAGTGTTGGGAGGCGGCTGCTGGGATGCACCTGCTAAAAATAGTAAGTTCCTTACTGAGTGATCATCTTTGTTTGCATGTCACATCACTGCGTAGCTCTCGAAAAACCCATAAGGAATCATCCGACATGCAAAGAAAACCCTGACATGCAAACCCTAAAAATAGCCTCGGAAGGCTGAATTCTGAAAGTTATCGTCTCACTCTGCATGTTATACTGTTGCGAAGGTCTCGAAAAACCCAGATGGAATATCCAGACATGCAAAGGAAAACTCTGTGTCTAAGCCCTGAAATTTGTCCCAGAAGCCGAACTGCTAAAAATAGAAAGTCGTCTGTTTCAGCTCAAATTTTGCACATGAGCAGCCTGATGTGTTCTGAATGCAGTGTGACAGTCGAAATTTTGAAAATGCTGATGGATTGCCTGTAATTGCACACTTACTAAAAATAGTAAGTACTCATAATTTGATGAGAATTGGCTGAGAACCTGCTGGGAGCATGCTGACAACAGTGTTAAGCTCTGTTTTCAATTTATTCACTTCGTTCAACCTCGAACTGACCAAAAGACTCAAAACCCTAATTTTTAGACTTGGTCAAAATTTCACATTTAAACTCAATGGCAGGCACGTCCCCCAGAAGGAAGACCATGGAAAAGAGATAGATAGAGAGAGAGAGAGACAAAAACCAAGGCTAAAAAGACCGGAATGGAGCAAAAATTAGGGGTCCCCATCTTGAATGGGGCGATGTGTGAAAAGGTCACAACAACTATGCCCTTGCCCATGACTGGAACTTTCTCATTGTTGCCCATTTTGATTTCAGACTTAATGTTGTGATCAATGGAGGCAAATAAATTTTTGTTACCACTCATGTGGTTGCTACAACCGTTGTCCATGTACCAAACTTTAGCGCTGCCTTGTTCTGCAAGATTGCATGCAATGAACACTTGAGACTGTTTTTCATTTTCAGCCTTGTTCTCATTTGCAACGTTTGCATTTTGACTCCCTTGGTCACGTTGTTTCTTCTTGCATTCACTTGCATAACGACCATACCTGTGACAGTAGTAACACTGCACATTGCTCTTATCAGATCTCTGATTCGAGCTATTATTTTTCTTTGTGTTTTGGAAGTCTGATTGGGAGGTGCTTGCCTCCTCCTGACTGTTTGAGCCTCCTCTTCCGGAGTTGCTTCTACCTCTGCCTCTTTGACATCTTCCTCTGCCATTTCTTCCTCTTCCCTTGCCTCTCATATTTTCTTGTGCTTGGGAAGAATTTCAGACCTATTTAGGCGCTGCTCATGGGTTTGAAGTGAACCCATTAACTCATCAACTGATAATGTTGAGAGGTCCTTTGCCTCTTCTATGGCAATAACCACCAGGTCAAATTTTGTGGGTAAACTTTTGAGAATCTTCTCCACAATCTTTTGCTCTTCCATAGTTTCTCCATTTATCCTTAATTGGTTAATCAAGGTGGAATCCCTTGTATGAAAATCTAAAATGGACTCGCTATCCTTCATCTGCATGGTCTCAAATTCTCTCCTTTGCAGCTGGAGTTTCACTGACCTGACTTTCTTAGACCCTTTGCACGTGGTTTGAAGTATTTCCCATGCTTCTTTTGAATAACTAGCTGCTGCTATTCGAGGGAAGATAGCCTCTGTCAGGGCTGCCCCAATCAGACTGAGGGCTTTGGCATCATTTTTCCTTGTCTCCTTCAGCTGGTTCTTTTGAGCATTGCTCAATGCTGCAAATGCATTTGGTTCAGTCACATCTGTGAACCCATTTGCAACCAACTCCCACAAATCATTTGCTACTAGAATGGTTTTCATTTTCTTTGCCCAGACATCATAATTTTTTCCATCAAATATAGGTGGCTGTTGCCAACTCCTATTGTCTCCTCCAGCCATTTTGCTAAATGGGGGAAGAACTACAAATACCCAGATAAAATCTAGGGCTTTCCCAAATACCCAAAAACTAAAGTTCTATAACTGTAGGCCTAGGAACAAAGCTAGGGCTTCAAAAAAACTAAATGCCCAGAAAACTTAGGGCTCTGATACCAATCTGTTGAGAAAAGTAATCCCAACTACAATGGGAAAAGAATGAAAACATGCACAGTTCAAAGGAGACAAACACAAGGAGACAAAAATATTTATATATTCGATTTTCTATTTCATCAAAAGGATTACATTCAAAAATTTACTGACAAAAAACTCAGAGCAAAATCTCTGTACATGCTTCATACAAAAAACTATGCTAGTTCTGAAGCATCTTCCTTCTGTGTGCTTCTGCGTGCTGGAAACATTCCAGAGCACTGGAGCATTATCAATGTCCTCTACTACTGCAGGTTGTCTTGAACTTTCACTTTTGTAGTTTTGCTGAACTTTCTATCTCTGTCTCCTTCACATTCTTCTTCTATAGAATAATACATTCTATTCTTCTTTTTCCTTTTGTTTCCTTTCCAAAAAACTAGCGCCCAATTCAAATTCAACCACACCACAATTAATTTGTTGTTGTCCAGCAAGGTGGTCAAACATGACAAGGGGGAAACTGCCCAAATTTGGTTTCATCTGATGGTGCAATAAATGCACTTTCCCGTTGCTGCTCGGGATTAATTATTCCAACACATACGAGTCTCTCCTTCCGGTGAAATACAGTTTGACTGAATCAAAGATCCGAGTCCTCCTGTTCCTTTGCGATTTCTTAGAGAGGAGGCAGTTTTTTGCATACAATTTTTGGTGTGTTCATTGTATGTGCAGTTTTAGGGGAAAACCTTAACTTCATAATGCAATTTTGCATTAAAATTTTCTAACACATTTGGAAATTTTTTGTGAGGAGGCACTGTTCATGCTGACAGTTGTCATGTTGAACAATGAAATTATTTTCTTAGAAATCTGAAAATTATTTTGCAAGAAGGAACAATCATTTTGTAAAGGTTATTTCCAATCTCAAGAGCATAATATCGTACTCGTTCCATAGAGTGCTCATTTATGCCTCTTTTGGATGATTTACAAGCACTCCTTCTATACAGTGTCAAATTGGGGGGAAGAAAATAATCAGGAGGGCTATTGTGTGTGGTTCATCTTCACACTTACTCAAGAAGTGCTTGTGTCTATTGTGTTTTTCCATTCACTTCTGCATGCATTTTTAAGTTCTTCATTTCCACTCTTCTACAAGCAACTATCTAAGTCAAAGCAATATGGAATCTAATGTTACTATAGTGCCCTTAACACCTTTCAATTACCATGATTGGAAGATGAAAGTAATTCTTGTGCTTAAGAACAAAGGCTTATATAGAGTAACTATGGGAATAGAGAAAGAACCTACAACAACTAAAGACAAAGAAAAGTTTTTGAATAAGTGTGATCAAGCATTTGGGTTCGTATGTCTAAATTTATCTCCTGATTTGTTGTTCCATGTTGAGAACTTGAAAACACCCAACCGAGTTTGGGAAGCTATTGGCAAACTATTTGGGAAAATAGATGAACTTAGAAGCCACGAGTTGGAAAATCATATTGGGCAGAAGTAGTCAACTATGCATGTTACATATAGAACAAAGTTCCACATAAAGCCTTAAAGGGTATCACTCCCTTTGAAATTTGGAAAGGATGGAAACCAAAAGTTGATCATTGCAAAGTTTTTAGCTCTCATGCCATGAAACACATTCCAAAAGAACAACGCAAGGCTATGGACCCACAATCCAAACCTTGCATCTTTGTGGGATATCCAGATGGTGTAAAAGGCTATCGCCTACTCCACCCTACCACACATGAGTTGTTTATTGAGAGAAGTGTTAAGTTTCAAGAAACATCTCTTGAAACTATACTTGACACTTCTCAACATATTGTGGACTCTTCAGATCCTAATTACAGTATTGATGACTCAAATCATGCTCAACAGATTCTTAGTGTAGTATCTTCTTCTTCCAATTCTCATAGTGACGATAGTGATGAGGGATCATCTTCATCTAGTTTAGGGATTGCACATTAGAAATTGATATTTTTGCACCAGACTCACCCACATCTTACACTCTACATATGGTAGAAATAGGGGTACAAGATTCAGCAGATGAGAGACAAATTTAGGAAAAATTTTAGGGGGGGCCACATGCCTTCTTTGTCATTGTTTTCTGATCCAAAGACATTGTAACGATCACACTTGTACGATAAATTTAAAACTTTACAATTCATACATAAAAGTAAGAACAATATCATTTTGATTAAAAAAATTTCTTTTCAAAACATAAATAAGAAACATCTTTTGCATCTTTAAACTATTTCATTCCAAATGAAATTACAAAACATGAAGAGAAATATACATACATAGCCCGTAGGCTTTTGACACCAATAGAAGTAAGAAGGTCCAGGAGTTCGTCCTGTCAAGTCTTGGATCATCCGTCGGGTGTTCGTGGAGGAGAAACATCACTCGAGCGTTTTTCCGCCAACCACGGACTTATAATGCGGTCCCCCGCACGATCATTTTGCAATGAACGGCCCTCCCTTCGAAGAAGAGATTGGTTGGGTAACCTTTAATGACTACCAACTGGACATAGTGCTGTGATTCTACAAAACTAGCTTTCGTGCTATCGGCAAATCACAAACTAGGTTGTATTTCGGAATCACGGTGAACTGACAGTGTAGTACAACAACTAAATGGTTCCTTACACTACTTTGGCCAAAGTGTTTACGTTCAACGAAGAACATAGGTCATATGTCACATTCACTAGCCAGGTTCAACTTGACTTAAGGCTATCTTAATTCTACGCGTAGGTTGGTCTATCGGGGTAGTCCGTACCCTAGACTTCCTACAACATCTTACTACTGGAATGATGAATCTATTAAACAAGATACTACAACTGACGCCCTAATTCAGGATATACACATCCTAGGGATACAATAACTTGACTAAGTTGTTTGTATCTAGTTGTAGTATATAACTTGCAAATATTCTCGATTCAATCCTAGTAACTATTATCTATACACAAGCATATGCTCCTTATATAGAGCCATTAAATACTACGCAGATTGCTTTCCATTAAGTAATGTAAACCGTACACCAATGACAACAAAAAGCCATGAAAAGACTACATACATGATACTTTTTATATCACAACTTATCACATGTTTAAGAAACTGTTATTCTTTTTAATTCAATCCTAAGTCTACCAGACAATCAAACTCTTTCCTTTCCAGCCATGACTATAATTCAGAGACCTATCAGATTACTCTGGAATATTAGAAAAATATGTAAAGTAAGAATTTAGCATGCCTGATTTAGCTTTCCAGAAGTTTGGAAGGTAGCTCCTTCACTTGCCTTCACTCAGATGGCTTTCAGCTTGATTCTTGAAACAAATACCCAACACAGCAAACTAGCAATTCCTGATTACTCCTCTCTTATTCAGAGATTACTTCAAACTAGCAATTTCAAACTACTGCTCTCTTGTTCAGAGATTACTTCACATTAACAGAATAAACTTAACAATTTCCTTACTAAGGCGAACTCACTCTTTAGCTACAAAATGCTCAAGGAAAACTTGATTGTAAATTCGTAAGAATATGAGTGCCAAACGCAGGTATTTATAGTTTTGATTTTAAAACTGAATTCCTTCTTCTATGGCGCCAGAACTGCCAGCAAGCTGAGGAATGTTTCAAACTAGAAACGTGTTGCATTAAGGTGAGGGTTTCGACCTCCATTTTTGACAGCAATGGTGTTTGTTTCAATGCGAAATTGTTCAGTTCGTTAAAAACGCGACAACACTTATTCTGGTGCGTTTTTGCTGCTGGGTTAGATGACAGGTTTTCATTTAAGACTTTTTCCTTGCTCTAATGGCATCCACCTCCATTTTTTGCTAAGTATGAATCCGTTTGACAGATTCCAAACGTCTGCCCTAACCGCGTGAATCTCCTGCGCGTTTTTCTATTTTCATTCGCCATTTTTTAACGGCTGTGTTCTTTATTTCAAATTTTGCTCAATAATGTTTAATAAATTTCAATACAAATGTGACGCATTTGTTGAAGGCTCAGAATTGGAGTTTAAAAATTCAACGCAATGAAGTCTCCTTAGAGAAATTCGCGATTTAGAGTATTCTTAGAGAAATTCGCGATTTTTATTCTCTTCTATGATTTTCATTCTTATTTTATAAAAAAGTTTAAAATGTTTAGTTTACATTTCATTTGATTTGTAAATTCTTTTATTTAAATATATTTGATATATTCTATTAAAATATTTATATAATATAGTTTTTGTATAATTATTTAAATTATTAATTTAAATAATATCGTATAAATTTTTAAACTATATTATATTGATATTTTAATATAATATTAAATATATAAAAATACTTATCTTTATACCTATACATATATATTCATTTACATTATACATTTATATACTGTTCCTCAATCAATACTTATATGAAAACATGTAAATGTATATATATGTATTTGTATAAATTCAGAGGCAAGATATCGTTACTATATATAACTCATTCATCACGTTAGCTATGGGTATGTATACTTTTATATATATTTATATATATACTATATGTATAAGTATCCTTAAATACATTTATATTGACACACACGTATGGTATATCCATCTGCTTAATACGTTTGTATCGACATGAATGTACTTATGGGTACTTGTACATATCGTATTCGTATGTATATATGTACAAATACACATATCCACCTCTAACCAGAACTTATTACTTATAAGGTTATACTGGAAAGCATCACTTGTTTACACATTCAGAAGAAGAAACGACTCCTAATGATACTAGACAAGCCTACGGATGACTTACCTTTAACCAGAACAATGACTTAGCTTACTCAGTTCTATGGTTTGTGTGTGTATGTCCAGTTGGTATCCATTACTGTTTACCCGACCAAGTTCTTCCCCGAGTGATATCTCTCCTCTGTCTCGAGGTACGAACCTGTTTCCTGCAAATCATGACATGGTAACGGAAGTCATTTGCTCAAGACCAAAGTAATATACATTAAGCATTGTATAAAGTTAGAACAACATTATTTCATAACTCAATATGCTAATTTCATTCAAGATTTACATAAAAAGAAGCATCAGATAATGAGACAATCATTTAGGACACATCCAATTGATTACAAGAACAATTCAATTTATTTATCAGAAAGACTCAACATTTACAATATACATCCTATGCAATAGTAGCTATACAATCAGGGTGTAACAGACATTTCGAGAGGCATCAGGCATACCAGAGTGGGATATTTCTATGGATGAGGAATATGATTCCTTGATTAGAAATCACACTTGGTATTTGACTTCACTTCCTAAGGGAAGGAAGATTGTTTGATGTAGGTGGATATATTTAACTAAATTTGCAGCAGATGGGTCAGTTGATAAGTACAAAGCATGATTGGTAGCCAAAGGTTTTTCACAAGTTGTAGGCATTGACTATATAGAAACCTTTGCACCAGTTGGTAAGATGACTTCCATTAGACTCACTTTCTTTAGCCGCATCACATGGATGGGATGTACATCAGATGGATGTGAAGAGTGCATTTCTTCACAAAGACCTTGAGGAGGAAATCTACATGGAACAACCACCAGGGTTTGTTCAAGATTCATCCTTAGTTTGTAAACTTAGGAAATCTCTCTATGGCCTCAAACAAGCTCCTAGAGCTTGGTATACCAAGATGGATTCCTACCTCCTATCTTCAGGTT
This sequence comes from Sequoia sempervirens, assembly GCA_007258455.2. Lineage (NCBI taxonomy): Eukaryota > Viridiplantae > Streptophyta > Pinopsida > Cupressales > Cupressaceae > Sequoia > Sequoia sempervirens. The sequence goes on along the minus strand of VDFB02299868.1, from coordinate 250,513 downwards.
ATACTAGATGTCATTTTGATCCTAATGTGTATCTATTGCAGCAGGATGATTCACTTTTGATACTGGTTCTATATGTTGATGATCTTTTGATTACCGAGAGTACTTCATATGCCATTGCAGTAGTGAAGACATCACTATAGGATAGATTTGACATGAAAAAAATTGGGTTTATTGCATTACTGCCTTGGCAATGAGATTTCACAATCAGCTTTAGGGATTACTCTTGCACAACCCAAGTATACTCTTGATCTACTTGCACGGTTTCATATGACTACTTGTACACCATCTTTGAATCCCTTTCTTTCTAGAGTCAAGCTTGAGACTTCCTGTAATACAACATTGGTTGATGTTATATTGTATCGAAAACTTGTTGGTAGTCTTATATAGTTGACTCATACCAGGTTAGACATTGCCTATATAGTAGGCGTGGTTTTGAGATTCAATGAGTTACATTGGAAAGTAGCTAAGAGGATCCTTCACTACCTTCATGGTACTCTTGGGTTTGGGATTCACTACAAAGTTGGTTCATCACTTTACTTGGTTGGTTATACAAATTCAGATTGGCCTGGTGACACTGAGCATTGCAAGTCCACTTCAGGTTATAGCTTTTCACTTGGTTCAGGTCCTATCAGTTGGTCTAGCAAGAAGTAGAATGCTATTGCTATATCATCCACAAAGGTAGAGTTCAAGGGGGATGTTAACTCAGCTACTGAGGCTATATGGCTTCAAGGCATTCTTTTTGAGTTTGGTACTCTTTTCAGGTAGCCTATAGTCATCTATTGTGACAACCAGAGTACTATTTAGATATGTGAGAATCCAGTTCAAAATCAACGAACCAAACACAGAGATTCATATGCATTACATTCGAGATTTGATTCATAGTCAAATCATCGACTTAGTCTTTTTCCAGTCTTCAGAGTAGGTTGCTGAAATCTTCACCAAACCCTTCCCTAAGAGCAAGCTCATTCATCTACGAGCTCTTTTTGGCATGTGGTCTATATCAGCATCATCATCATCCTTAGGGGGGGGCTTTCTATTCTTCTCCACATCTCTCTTTTTGGAGGATAGTTTTTTCCCACTAGGTTTTCTATCTTACTCTATTTTTTAGAGAGATTGCATTGTACATGAGTACCTTATAAGACTTCATGGTTAGGAATCATTTTCTTTTGCATTTTACATGGGTACCTCACTAGGTTAGTAGCCGGGAACCATTTTATCCATGCCCACCTAAGCTATGCTTAAGGGGGTGTTAGTGTATACATTATCCTTTGCATACATGTAGGCTAACTTAAGCCTACTTAGGCATTCATTATGTAGACAGTATGAAGCTGCCCACCTCATTGACATCCTTGACACCTATTCCTCATGAGCTACCCAGCTGGTTTGGAGACTGGAGAGGTGTCAATGTTCTTTGGACATCTCATGCTTGGTTATTTGGGAGATTAGAGAGAGGTCGATTGTCTTCAACACCTCATGCTTGATCTTCTCCTTTATATCTACATTTTTGACTACCAAATATACAGATCGACTATTATGCATTCTATGTGATCATTGTGCTTGCATTGAATCTATGTGGTTTGTTTGAGCTTATAGTTTGTATAGGAGAAGAATGGAATATCTAAAATAAGTGGAAAATATTTGATAATAATAATTCACTTTGAGGGGGAAATCTTTAGAAATTATCCAACAAGAAAATAATTTACAATATGATAATAACAAACCAATCAATACATTCTAAATATAATATTTATGTCACAGATTCCACTAAGCTTGACTTAACTATCTATATAAGATTATATAAATGATCACATAACTTATATAAGGTTTATGATAGAAAAAAAAGGTCACATATATCACAATACAATAAATATTTTAAGAGCATAGCATGCTTACCTCTTTACATAACCATTGTATTCAACACAAATAAAATTTGAGTGTTTTGCATGAAGTTTTCATTTTTCACATAGCATCTTCGATAGGAGAATTTTTCCACTTGATCAAATACTCTATAATCAACCTCAATTGCAACCTCTTACCACGTGTTTAAAGAATTCCCTTAGGTTTTAAAATCCTTTTCCCCTCATCATCAAGATCTAGCAATTGGGTCTAAGACAAAACCCTTAATTGAATAACCTTCTTCATATAAAAATGTGAGACATAATAGATTTTTGTTGACTAAGATTACTCCAAATTGTATCTACATTGCTAATCTTTTTCAAAACCTTGTAAGGGCTATAATCCTTGAGTGTATGATTATTATCCTTCAATTATTTTAGTGAATTCTAGTTATATGACACTAATCACACAAAGAACCAATATCCTACATTAAAATCTCTTGCATTCCAATGCTAATCTATTTACTACTTCATTCTATTTTATCATTTACATGTTCTCCCTTAAACTAAAGAGTACCTCTTGCTAGGGTAGAATGTGTTCTTGAACTATTATGACCTTTGAGTGTGCCTACAAAGAAAAAATTATGGATGGTAACCACATGACACTACAAATAGAGAGATTCGAGATTTAGTATAAAAATAAGTGTTATAAAAACTGTGTCGCCAAAAAATGTATAGTTGACATTTTTATGCTCACTTAAGTCTTTCTAGTGGTCTTTGGCTTGACTTTGCCTAGATTTAATGTTGTAATGTGGCCAACACGTTCACATTAGGTCTTGGACCCTTGTGAATCATTAAAACTTCTAGGATATCTTGTAAAAGTGTTGTGAAGTGTTGTAACCCACTTTCACACTTTTCTAGGACCCTTTCATCAAAATTCACCTAAATAACCTCTTTTTAACACTTACCAAGTCTTATTTTAAAGTGTTGGAACCCACTTTCACACTTTTCTAGACTTGTCCTCACTAATTCAACCCTTTCTCACGTTTAAATGACCCTTTAATGCACTTTCTGACCGTTTTTAAGTGTGTTTTTGAGGATATCCCCATTGGACAACATTTAATGCCCCATAATTCCTAACACCCACTTAATTTGCTTAAGTGGGACTAAGTTGCCAATAGGGGCGACTTAGTCCTTTTTGGCACAAAACTCAAAATAATTTTAAATTTCTAGCAGGATTTTGTCCTCTAACCCTTGAGGTCGACCTGTGATGTGTTACTTTTGGGAAATTTTAGTAAAATCAAGTATAAATAAGGGTTTTTCCCTTCATTTTACATCTCCTACACTCTCCTAGTTCACAAGCATTCAAGCATTATCAAGTCAATCCATTGGAGAACTTCATTGCATATCTTTAGATTTGGAACATCAAAGGTGTGGTAAGTTTATGACATTTGCATGTTATCAATTTATCATTCTCCTTTCATTTCATTTTATTGTTCATGATTTGATTACCAAAGTGGGGTTTGACCAAAGCAAACCCCTATTCTCTAACCCTCAACCATTTTTCCCCTTTTGCATGTGTGTTTGCAAAATTTTGTATGTAGATTTATCAAGCAATAGGTGTTGAAAAGTGATCAAGAAATCTACAAAGTCAATCAAGTCAACACAACCCTAATTCAAGCTTGGAGAGACTTTCTACCCCGTTTTCTGCAGAATCAAGTGCGGACACCTGTCAAAAAATAAAGTGTACAAGATTTTGTCCCGAATTTCCCAAGATTTGCAAAAGGACTAAGTTGCCACTAGTGGCGAACTAGTCCTGCTTTCGAACCTGAAAAGTTATTTTGACATTTTTGGATACCCATTTGGCAGATTCTTGTTCCGACAAAGTTTCCCGAAACTGGGACTAAGTCGCCCAGCTTGGTGTAAGTGTCCTAGTCAGCATTTTCAACCAATTTTTCAGGATTCTAGAATCTCCCAACATCAAGCTTCAGATTCCAGGTGCACCTCTTTCATTCTATTCTATTATTTCATCATTTAGTTGCATTTTTAGGCATTTCTGCATATCACATTGTGTTTTCCAGAAATTTACATTTTTAAAGTTTTGCATCATTAGATCATTTCAATTTCATATCAGAGCATTAGAAAATCTTAATTAGGCATAACATATCTCATTTACATTAATCTTGAGTGTAAACCCTTGCATTTTGGACCCCATTCAACCCCCTTTCTCCTTTTAGGTGAAAAACCCTAGGAGGAGCAAGGCATTGTGTGGATAACCCAAAATCATCGTTTTCATTTTGGTGAACCTGAATTTTGAACATTATTCCTTTCTGATTTTAAGTGCATCCTAGGTTTCATTTGCATTGCATATTGTATTGCTTAAATTGCATCCTAGGGTTTTTAAGTTGCATTAGTGAAAAACTCAATTAGCTTAAATTTTTGCATCCTATTTGCATTGAAAATCACAAAAGCTCTACATTTACATACTGTAGTTGCATTTGTGCAGCTGAAAGACATAGAATTGCATTTAATTTTTTTTGAAAAATCACAAAAAATCATTAGTAGGACTAAATCGCCACCATGGGCGACTTAGTCCTTCTGCATCTTTTTTATTGTAATTTCTAGGTATTTTCTGTACTTCTATCTTCTAGTACTGCATTTCTGTTTCAGTTTATAGAATTACTGCTATTTGCATTTTATTTGTCCTAGATTGCATTGCATTTGCATCCATCCCATCTCTTGTGGCATTTGTATTTGTGTTTGGTGCCCTACTGATAATACTTTAGTGAGACGAAGTTCCCGACTCATGGCATCCCACGATAACACACTCGTTGAGGACCTTGGGTTGGCTAAAGCTTCTACTCTTGGTATGGGCAATAGTGCATTAAGCATGGATACTACCACTAGTATGCCTTTGCCTTCACATACTATGCATGTTGACATAAACATTAATGCTCACATTCCACAAGCCAAAGTAATTAACATTCATGAAGATCTAGCACATTTGCAACAAAACTTATGTCTTGAAAACATCTCCACCACTGCAATCCGTGCTATAGACAACATTCATCGAATGCTTGAAAGTAATGAAGGCTTAGATGTTATGAAACAAATTGTTGAGATATACCAAAAGCATGCCTCTAACACATCTCAACCAACAAACACTATGGTTAGCCACGGAGAATTTCACATCCCTTCTCCGTCAATTGTAGCATCCATACCCACCTATACCACTCCTCAAGTGAGAACAACTATACAATAAGTTAGTTAGGTGACTCCTTCTTATCCTATTCCAACTAGCATTACTAGTTCTTTTGTGGCATCGAATATTCTGTCCTCCACCACCTTCACCCCTATTAGTGTCCCCTTCACTTGTTCTAACATTTCATACACTCCATCACCCTTCTCTCTGCCGCCTCATACCACTTACACTGACCCTCTCATTACGCAAATCTTCCACACCGTTTCCTCCATGCAACAACAAATATCCATCATTAACCAGAACCAAACTGCACCACCCACTTACTATGCTTTTAGTAGTCCATTATCTGTAGACATCTTAAGAACCCCGATGCCACAATGAATTGAAATGCCTAGGTTTGAGAAGTACAGAGGTAAAGGAGACCCTACTAATCATGTCAATGCTTATACAGTCTTGTGCAGTGATTTCGTCCTTGATGATAAACTGTTAGGTATACTATTTCCTCGGACCTTAAAAGACATTGCTTTGGAGTGGTTTTCAAACTTACCTAATCATTCAATAAGATCATTTAATGAGATTGTTGATGCCTTTATAAGTCATTTCCAAGTCCATATCACTCCCAAAAAGACAATGGCTGATTTAATGCGATGTAAACAACATGTGGATGAAAAAGTAATTGGCTTCATTTCACGCTATCAATCATTGTATGCTCAAATAGATATCAAGGTTCTAGATGCACATCTCCAAAAGATGTTTATCGAAAACTTGCAAAGTCATATTCAGAACAAATTGACTATGATGAAATTTCTGTCTTTCTTGCATTTATGCACAGCCCTTTGTGACTATCACAACTTGGTTACTAGTTGTGATACAAAATCCACTCCTAGCCGAGCTGAGAAGAATGAACAAAGCAACCAAAACAACTCACAAACCTTTTGAAAGCCAAACAAAGGGTTTTTAAAATTCAACCCCCCACCTCCACAACCACCTCATCCTGTAAACAACCAATAGTAGCTATTAAAGTTACGATCCCTTACAGTTATGGAGACCCTAAATGACAGTTTACACCATTACCTGATTCCCTTCATAATACCATGACCCAACTTATACAACAACAAATGATTTCGTTACCTCCTGTTAAACCATTAGATACCACCAAACCATTGCCTCCAATCTTCCAACGTACTGCTTATTGCTATTTTCATAGACAAAATGAACATGACACAAAGCAATGTAAGCGTCTTAAACACATAGTGCAAGACCTCATTGATTCTGGCCGTCTATCGGTTTCCAATGTTAATGTTAAAGGCAATGCATCTGTTGCCCCACCCAACCAGAATTTGTAAATCTTTACCAACCCCATACCTAAACATAACGTGTCATTTGTCAAGGCTAGCAAAACTAAAAGCAATGATGTGATGATTGTTCATAAAGAGACTGAACATCCTGATACACCGTCTATTAATCCTATGGATGAAATGGTAGGAGCGATAGACGCCATCCCTCGTAAGGGCCCAACTAAAAAGAATCTTGATATTACATTCAATTCCAAAGATGTGCTTCCAAATCTTCCCGATTGTCTTCTTTACATAGCCGGATGTATTTATGATAAACCCACTAATGGGATACTCATAGATCCCACCTATGGTGAGAATGTGATCACGGAGGAGTTTTTGGTCTTAAATGATCTTTATCAAGACAACTATGAAAAACCCAGAGCATGGATTAAAACACATAATGGGTTTGCGTGCCCTACAATCAGATTGATCGTTCTTCCATTACAAATAGGACCTAAGGCACTAGATGTTACATTCTCCATCATTCCACAATCCAATTAGTTTCGTCTGCGGCTAGGTCATCCATGGCTTCGCTCGATGAAAGTTGTTCCTTCCATCTTACACAAATGTTTAAAGTTTCTACATGACAATGACATATTTACTGTTAACCATAGTGGCTTTAACCCCTTATCTTCTAAAGGAAATTTCACCTTAGAAGCTTATTGGCCAGAGCCGATGGAGCCCATCACGCCTCGTGAAGATTTCTTTTTCATTGCCTATCAAAAATTTAAAGTGAATAAAATTGCCAAGTTGTCCCTCTGCAACCAATCCCCACCCGCTTCTGACATTCCCATCCTTGATGAGACGATGCTTCAACCTAACTCCGAACTCGAACAAATAGTGCAACCTCATGAGCAACGAACAATAAAAACTTCACCTTCATCATTTAAACGCCCAAGAGATAACGAAACCAACCCCGTCATGCCACTTCGCATTAAACAAGTTTATAAAGCCAAAGAGAAAGTGATTGACCCATCTCCTTTGGTTCCTTTTGTTCTTCTTCCTCAAGAAGAAAAGGAGCCTATGGTGGATCAATCCGCTCTTACACCCACACAACTTCAAAATATAATCAAAAGAAACTGTGGTGCTAGGTAGCGTAGAAGTCGTTGTCGTCTCCTTGCTAGTCAAATGCAAACTGATAACAACAACGAAGATCAACCCCCACCTTTGAATGAAGCAATGAATAACTATCCTCCCCCTGAATCGCAACAAAATGACCAAATACAACAACTGCAATTCCTAATACATCCCTCATTAGAAATTACTCTCCGTCCTCCCATCGTAATTAATTTGGATGATGATGATGATGAGGAGATATCTAAAATAGATGAAGAGGTGCATAATGATTTGAATTCTTTATTTTCCTCTTCCATGAGCTTGCAAGATAAATCTTCTACACCAAGTGACGAACCTTGTACTTCCCCTAGTTAGACCCTTGCCATTCTTCCTTTGGACAGTCAACCACCATCGCAATACACTGAACATGATTGGGAGGTGGATGATTTGTTATATGGTTGAATTGCATTTTCCTTACTAGCATTTTACATTTTCTTTTTCATATGTGTATTGTGTTCCCCCGTCATGTATATCGTTTGATGTCTTTTTGTATACTTCCTCTATTTGTATCTCTATTCTTCTATATGTCGTACATTGCTTTGTGTTTTCCTTTTGGGGATGACACAAAGTGTAGAGACGCCCTATGTCTCTTCCATGTTGACCCAAAAGGTCCTTTCCTTTTTTGCTTTTGTTTTGTGTGTTCCTTTTGGGGATGATGCAAGGCATTGAGACCACAATGTCTCCTTCATGTTGACCCAAAAACTTTCCCATTCCAACACTTAGCCATTTCTTCCAAGTACTTGCTTCATGATTCTATCATCTTGGACTGTTTGCTTCATCACTTCAAGTCATCACCGCCTAGTCTTGACGTTCCTCTTGCAAAACAAGCAAGGAGAAGAGCATCAAAACACTTCATAATATAAACCCACCTTACTTACCTGGTTTTCATGCTTTAACTTCCAAGGTTTGAGTGGTCTCCGGATCTGATAGGATTCATCATTTTTTTTCTAGCCAACTTCGCCTTTGTCATGATTTTTCAACATCTGTAGGCTGGGGCATATGACTCCTGTGCATCATATTTCAATGCCTTAGACAAATTTCATCCTCCTCAAGGGCATATTTAAGAGATGCACTTTTAAAATCATCTTTTGAGAGTGTTAGCTTCAATTGCATCTTCTTCAAGAAATTTATTTCACCAGCTGAAGCGTTAACAACTTTGATTTTATTCATCTCTGACTTGAGAAGATTCGACTTCGTGAAGAAAATTGAGCAAATTCACCTAGGCCATCAACATCGAATTCATCCGCCAAGGCCTTTTATCTTCAGAAACATCATTTATTCCTTGCCCTAATTTTTTTTTTAAATTTTCCCCTTAGGAAATTTATCAATCTGGTTCCCATAAAAAATCTTCACCTCGGAATCCTTGGCAAGCTATGGAAGACTTTGAAATCAATTCCTCATCGAAGACGTCCAGTACCCAGAAGAAAATTTCCTTCAGAAAGCATCAAATTCATGTGCCTACAAACGAAGGGGTACTTTTAATTTTTTGAATTTCAACCTTAGAAAAATATTTATCAATCAAAGTCCTTTCTTATTCTTCACATCCAGGTGAATTTTCTTGCTCTGTCTTGACAATCTTCATCAACTTCATGAAGCTGGCACCTCCCGACATATTTCACAGCCAATTCATCCCTGCCACATAAGATTTCATCACCCTTCTCAACTTGGGCATATTTTCCTCTAAGGAAGGAATTTAAATATTAACACTTAGATAATATTTCATCATTTCATGTCTCAGTCTAGGTGCCATCAAGGGTCTAACTTTCAATTTTATACCACCTAGCCAAAATAATCTCAACACATCCTCCTTTTTAGTCTAGGCGCATTTAAGCCTTCATGCTTTAAGTTTAGACGCCTCAAAATATTCTTCAACATTCCCTCATCAAGGTTAGGCGCATATAGAGGTGTCCACTTCAAATTTAAAATACTTAGAATATTCTCAAGTCCTCCTATAAGTCAAGGCGCAAATGAGGGGTCTCCTTCAAATTTCCCACACTTAGATTATTTCAAAGACCTCCTCCTTCTTGGGCGCGTTTGGGGAGTTAGACTTCAAATTTTCTATGTTTAGAATGTTCTCTAGCTCTCAACAAGTCAAGCCGTACATGAAAGGGACCCACTTTAAATCTTGGACGACTTAGAGATTTCTCAAGGCCTCCTTAAATAGCTAAGGCGCATGCATGAGGTCAAGCTTCAAATTTAAAATACTTCTTTCACTAGCCAAGGCGTATAGGATGGGGACCCACTTTAAATCTGCATGCCCAAAATATTCTCAACTTTTCTCCAGTCAAAGGCACAAATGAGGGATGAAGCTTCAACTTTTCTATACTTAGACTTTTTCCAAGCTTCTTCTAAGTCAAAGTGCATTTGGAGGCCTAAGCTTCAAATTTCACACACTTAGAATATTTCATAGACCTCCTCCTTCTTAGGCTAGGTGCATTTGGCATGCTAAGGAGGACTTAAGTCCTTGACTTAAAATTTTTACCAATTGCAAGTTGATTCTCCTTGAGGGCGCATTTTAGAGTCAAGTTGGACTTATCTCCAACACTTAACATTTTATCAACTGCCAGCTTGATGATGTGGGTACATTTTGCATAGGGAGGTGGACAAACTTCATGCCTTGGAATTTATTTTTTTTCGACACCTTGACTTTGCATGGGCACATTTTGGGGTGCCTGCAGGACATTTCAACACTTAGAATCCTTTTTTCATCTCATGCTTGTGAAGTGGGCACATTTAGGGGGGGGAGGTGGACATTTCCTATACTTAGAATCTTTCCATGGCATCAAGGCAGGTTGGGTGCATTTGAGGGTCAAGCTAGACTTATCTCTAGTACTTAGAAATTTTTATCAATAACTGAGCAAGACAGGGCACATTTAGCATGTGCAGGAGGACGAACTTCAATACTTAGAATTTTCTCAACACCTTGATCTTTGAAGAGGGCGCATTTTGGGGTGCCTGCAGGACATTTCAACACTTAGAATCTTTTTTTCATCTCATGCTGAGGTGGGCGCATTTTGGAGGTCAAGGTGGATAAACTTTAGACTTAGCCATTTTTCCTTCCTTCTGGCAGCCTCTCCACACCTTACTATATATAGTAAGTCCTTTGATTTTCACATCTCTGAAACTCAGATTGACTTGAAATTTTGACCACAGGATCCTTAAGACCTACTTGACCTGTTCACACTGCCATCTCGAGCTGACTTGCTATTTATAGCACATTTCTTAAGGTGTTTACTATTTATAGTAACTGCTCGATTTTGATACTTCCCCAACTCCGTTTGACTTGAAATTTGAATGCTGTGACCCTCATCGGATGACTTGCCCGTTCACACTGGTGCCTGCTGCTGGTTTACTATTTTTAGCCAGTTTCTGGAATGCCTTACTATAAATAGTAAGTGCTCCGATTGCCTTCAAATTTTACCAGTGGATAGCTTGAAAGATGCTGATCGCAGTGGGATACACTGGTTTTCAAAAAATCTGGCATTTTACCCCTCATTTTAGGTCCCGAAGCTGGAAACCCTAATTTTACTTGCATGTATATAGAATGACCTTCGTTTAACCTTGTTTCTATTGCACTTCGGTCTATTTGTGGTTCTGATGCGTTGGGCAGTTGCCGGAATGGACCTGCTAAAAATAGTAAGTCTCTGAAAAATTGTTCATCTTGCCTTGCATGTCACATCACTGCGTAGCTCTTGAAAAACCCACAAGGAATCACCCGACATGCGCTGAAAATCCCAACATGCAAACCCTAAAAATAGCCTCTGAGGATGGCTCCTGAAAAATTTATGATCCTGGTTTGCATGTTACACCATTGCGAAGCTTTCGAAAAACCCACAAAGAATCTTCAGACATGCATTGAAATTTTTTGCATATAAACCCTAAAATCAGCTTTGGAAGCTGAACCTGATAAAAATAGACAGTTGTCCATTTCAACTCAAAATTTGCAGATGAGCAGCCTGACATGTTTTGGATGCAGTGTAACGATCGAAACTTTAGAAGTGCTGAGAAAACGTCCCAAATCTGGCACTTACTAAAAATAGTAAGTTGTCAGAATTCGATGAAATTTAGTTGGAAACCTGCTGGAAGAAACTGACTGCAACGTGAAGCTCAGATTCCAACTTACTCACTCCATTTGACATCAAATTGACCAGAAAAGTACAAACCCTAATTTTCAGACTTAGCCAAAATTTCACATTAAGGTTCAACGGCGGGCACATCCCCAATAAGACAAACAGAACAAGAGAGAGACAATAGGAAAACCAACTAAAATCAAGCCAAAATTTAGAAATGAAGCAAAAATTAGGGGGGTCCCCATTTGCAATGGGGCGATGTGTGAAAAAGGTCACAATAGGTTTCTAATAGCACCTTGTTCCTAAAGTAGTTTAACAGTGTGAGTTGATAAAAATAGTAACATTTAAATAAAACTTCGAATGTAATACACTTCATAAAAATGAAATGTATACCTTATCCCATGGGTGGGGAAGCTTATCTCGGTCGTAGCCAAAATGCATCTTGACAAGGGTTTTTCCATTTTTGAAGAACAAGTTCATGTTACCCATATCCTACACTTTCTTGTGTCTTTTCAATTTTTGATCGTTGCATCATAATCTTGTCGCTTGCACTATCAAATCTTCAGTCTTCTCAAAGGATATACCACTCATTTTAGATTTCCTTTTGTTCCATGTGCTTACAAATTGAATATAAAGGTTTTCATCATGCTCGCTTAGACTCTTTATAAGTAGTGCCAATCCTCCTTCTACACAAATGTGCCAAAGTAAAGTGTTATCATGAAATTCCTCACATGAACCAAGATCCTTTTGTACATGCTCACCTCCCATGATGTAGTAAGATTCAGGTTGGTGGTACTATAGAACATTTCCACAATTGAGCTTCAAGCAAGGAACGTTGGAGTTTTTTCTAAAAGTGAAAAGGAGGTTTCCAGAAGCAGTCTTTAAATTCATTGATAATACCAAAAGATGGGTCTTTAAATGGTTAATCATGCCCAAGATAAGGGAATCCTCAGGAATATGTAGTCAATCCATGGATTTTCCAATTTTGTCCATTTATGATCACATTTAGCTAGGGTAAAAAAGTATCTCATGCCAAAAGTCTTAATCCAATTCTCAATGGGCTTGAAGCACGTTTTTGAATAATAATTAACTATCTTGATTGGTGAATTCCTTTTCATGGGAAACATATTCCCCTTATTCAATTCCCAAATCATGATGGCATGGCTTCTGACATTGACCTTAACCATGTTTTATCATTCCAACTTAAAGTCATCATCAACATTATACACATGTTATGGGTTTTCAAGATCGGCTATAAAACCTCATGTTTAAGGAGATTACGGTTTGTCAATATCCTACCACTCTAAGCCCTCTTTATGAGTCTCAAATCATTATTCTAAACTCTTGAATCCCTTCTCATCACACTTGTATCATTTTCCCATAGATCCCAAGTATCGAAAGGAAAGTCTTTGTGATGGTTATTTTTACCAAGAATATATAAGAATATATGTTCTAGAATTATAATACTATTATAGATCCTCCATATTTAAAATGATATTAGTGTGTTTCTCTTTCGAGAGGATTATTTTTACATTCTCTAGGAGACACAATTTGTTTCTCCATCATCTAATGGAGTCCATCATTTTTCCCATTTAGGCCATAGCATCTACTACACGATTACGTTCCCTATATGTGCGGGGTATAATGAACTCATCAAACCCTATCAATATATTTTGGATATCATTTATAATGTCAAGGATAGCCCATCCAACCTTCACCTTCCATTTCACAAATTTAGTGACAAGCTTAGAGTCACATTCAACCTACAATTTATTTATCCATAGAGACAAAAAAATCTCGACTCCCCGAAACATCACCATTGCTTCAACCATGTGAGAGGATTTCTCCTGCAAACCACCAAAGAAACCAACAATAACCTTACCATTCGATCTCTTGATAATACCACCACCACTAGCTAAACATTGGTTTCCTTTTAGCAAGCCCATCAAAGTTGAGTGTGGTCTAGTCCAAGGAGAGGTTTCTATTTGGTATTATGTTGAGCTAATAGTTTAGAGTTATCAAATATGGTAGCATCCAAGTTTAAACCTCATGTAATTTTAACACTGGAGTAAGAAGCTGAAGGAGGGAAGTTTGGAAGATTCCAATTATAGATAGAAATATTCTCAACTAATAGCGTAGAGCAAGACCAAAACACCTCCTTGGTATTCTTTTCTTCATTTTAGAATAATCTATTATTTCTTTCTTTCCAAATTCTCTAGCATATGTTAGGAGGAATCTATCTCCATATCTCATTAACAAGAGGATGAGTATATGGGTAGATCAAATTTTCCACAATGCCATTGATTCTATCATTCATGACCCAACAAAGTCCAAGATTTTGCAGGGTATAGCCCCATATTTCCTCCAAGAAGGGGTAGTGAAGTAACAAGTGAGTCATAGATTCTTCCTCCCTTTTGCATAACGTACAAATGTAAGGGATTTGAAAGCCTCTTTCCCTTAAGTTATCATGAGTAGGAATCCTGTTGTGGGCTCCAATCCACCAAAATAAATATATCTTGGAGATAAGGTGATGGTTCCAAAATGAGTTTCCAAACTCTACCACAATGGTTGTTGGATGAAAATAGACTATAAGCAAACTTAATAATAAATTCTCCCTTTCTTTCATTTTCGCAATAAAACTCATCCATGTTCTAAAATAATGAAAATTCTCATTAGTTTGAGGGTCTTTTAGAGGGTTTTTACTTTTTACATCAGGTCACTAGTTGTTATAGCAACAATTTTATATTTTCTTCCATTTTTGGGTCCCAATTTTATCACTAAAGTATTCAACCACTTTCCTACCAAAATAGATAAATGTTGTTGAAGAACCAAAGTCTTAATTATCTCCCATTTATTTTGTTAACATATTCTATATATGGCCATGAATTTCATGGCATCCCCTTTAAGCCCATTCCAAATTAAATCTTTCTTGATTCTATGATAAGCCTTCAAGAATCATTAATTCCTATATACTAAAGAATGTTGAGTCTCTACCAAAACATTAAACTTAAGGGTTGAGTTTTTGTAGAGGTACAACATACCCTTGTACAATAGAGAATGCCCTTTCTATGCAATTTTTTTAACATAATTTAATCTTCTTCGAAATTTTGAATGAAAGTTTATGCATTCATGTTCTTCTTCCATTATTCTTGTGCCACATCCATTCAATATACTTATAATTTCTAAATGATTTACATAGTTATTATAACATTTCATCCCTCTTATAAATAGCAATAGCCATAACATTTTTTTTTCTTTTTTGTGTATCATTTCAAAATTTTATCACAAGATTTTTGTGACTGATTTTTGTTGTTCTTCAAATGATATCCTCTATTCCAAGAAGTATTTGAAGCTATCTCCATTTATCTTTAGCTTAATTTTATTCCAACTAGATAAAGTGAACCAACACCTGGCATGTGTGGCCATCTCGAGCCTTGCAAATGTCGTCTTTAATGCAGCCTTGGTTTTCTGATTGGTACATGGTCTTTGTGGCTCGTTTCCTTTTGAATCTTGTAATTATTTTCGTGATTTTTTGGTCTGGGTTTGGTGGGTACTTGTTTGTGTTAGGGTTTGTACCTAGGCTTCCCTCACTCATGTCTCCCACCCAGTCCACAGGTCTCTTTAAGGCAATATTGTAATCTTGCACACATGTATTGATTGCATCTATGTAGGAGTCTATTGGTGATAAGGTTTCTTCTAGAGGGGATTGTGAGAATTGGAAGAATGAAGATCCAAAAATGTTTAAACAAATATTGCAATCACAGTAACTAGAAACCACTGAAAAATGCTGATAATAAATGACTCTCTTTCCCGATAAGCACTAGTACACATTCACTAACAGCTCTAGAAAGACCACAATTGCGTTTGTTTCTTTCCTCTGAATTGAGAGGTACAACTCCCTTGTACAATTTAAATGAAAGATAAGTAGCTTTTAACTAGAAAGCGATAAGGCAACTGAAATTAACACATAAGTATGTGATTAAAACAAAATAAATCCTAAAGATCATCAGCTGGTCAACTCATAGACCATGCCTAACTAATGAAATCTAATGTAAGCAAAAACAAGAGATATCATAATTGTAATAGACGAAATAAATGTAGTCAAATAAATCTCACACAGAAAATGTATTATGTTATCATACATGACTAAGAAAGTTCCCTCTTGCTAATGGTGTTTAAGAAAGTAAACTAAAACTAAGTTGCCTATCTTTTTGATCAGCTGCAAGCAAAAGGTTTATAAAACTCAAACGCCGTAGCTGAGATTTTCTAATTTGGAATTTCAACTACGACTAACTTACACTAAAGACGTTTTTATTTTCTCAAGTAAACACAGAGCAAGAGAAATAGAAATGAACAAAGTTTGATTCTCTGACAAATGTACTTAAACAAACTCTCCATCCAACACACATCTACTTACTTTCAATGCAAGTTGAAATTAAAGATCATATAAGCATAACACAAATAACGGAAATTTAAGACATTATATCAGGGCAAAATAGGCTCAAGACTTTATTTCTCAAAACTTCTGGAACAAAGATGACACTAAACACATGCACGGAACAAGAACTTGTAGCTAAGAGGCTTGCAAACCTGTTCTTACACAAAGTAAACAACAACTGCAACAACAACTTGCTGGCTAAAAGATACTCAACAATTTGCTATCATAAGTATGATTGAACAACACTGAATAACAAATAGAAGGCACAAATAGGCTCAACGTTTTGTTATCACTAGCATGGTTGAAAATAAATGAGCAAGACTGCTTTTATTTATAGCCTAAGCAGAGGATTAGGGAACCCTAAAATCTCCTTGCTTTTACAACTAAGACTTGCTCAGCAAGAAAGATTTTTTTCTAAAACTAAAAGAAGATAACATCTAACACCTAAGAAAGAAATAAAATTTGGAAGTGCCAACTATTACATTTTATCTTCTTTCCCTTCTTCAAAGAATAGATAAGAATTGTTCCAAGAATAGAAAGAAAGCTTCTAGAAGAAAGCCGCTTTAAATCTCAATGACATCCACTAAAAAGCAGGAAACTGTGTTCCAATCAGGTGTATCTATACCATCAATAGCAAAGTTGCACTTTTCTAAGATATTCTTTCCATCTGCAATTGATCTTAGGAAATCTTCAACCTCATTGGCCGCTTTTTCAAACTTTGCTGACTGTTGATGTGATTTTCATGACCGCACCAACACAGAATAAAGTTACCAACGACGACTCTATCCTCTTTTGAACAAAATCTCCTGCATGCTAAGATTGCTAGAAAGATCATGCATTCAAGTCCAAGGTTCTGATAATGCAATGGATAGTCTCAGTTGGCTCGATGTGATTTGTTGGTATTTCAAGGGGACCTACGATATTGTTTAACAGTGGAGAAAGGAATTTTGAATGCTTGAAAGGTTTGTCTATAAAGCTCTTGTTTCCTAAACTAACCAGAAAGTACTGAATTGAAATGGTTGTAGGGATAGAAGATGCTATGGACTAATCTACGCATGGGACATGGACATCAATTTTCACAAGCTTCAACCAGATTCCACTTTGTCTCACTTCGGATAGCCTTCACAGAACTAGTGCAATCTTCAAGGGGAGTAACTAAAGATATTCAGATTACAATTCAACAATGAAGACACTGTCACAACGAAGCATACCAACATGAAGATCATAATCGAAGTTAAGTCCACAAGTTTCCAGCTCACCACGCAAGGTGAACTCACCATCAGCGAGCCCACTAGTGGTATGGATAGACAAAGTTTGCTCAAATTGAAGACCACATTCCACAATTACTAACTACTTGCATGAAATGAAATTTACTTTACTTTAAGCTACTACTCAAATCAGAAGGATGAAGAAACCTTGCTAGCTAGTCACAACAAAAGATGAGATCATCATCAATGAAAACCATTTTTATTATGAGAGTGTTCACAACAATTTCAAAGGAAAAAATTTCCTTCTTCTTCAAACTACACTATCGATCTACGCTATGCTACTTCTAAGTTGCCTCTCTATCTTCCTATCTCTACTCTAATCTCTACTGTCTAATCAATTACAAATGAGGGGGGATGCCCCATTTATAGTTGGCCCAGTCCAATGGACGGCTCAGATTACAATCAAATGGAGGGATAAGATCAAGCCACATCAGCCCTAAACAAGATTCACCCTAAAAACTGCCACCAAGAGGAGTTGGGTAATAAATGAGCCATTAATGACCATCATCCTTCTACAAGATTCCTGTCTGGAAATGTTTTCACATTGTTCTTGTTCTTCCGACTGCAAACTGGATGAGTCTTATCATTGTGGCTTCAACTTGTTGGACTGGTATGGCAGGCACGTTCTCGATTTGACTCCAAGGCAGTAACTTTTTAACCTGTTTGATGGTGATTTTCCTCCTTCCTGCCACTGCATCTTGAGTTGTACGAAGCACGCTGGAGAACATCTTTTGGGTCATCGAAGTACTTTACACTTAAGGAGAATTTCTCTGCTTCGCTTTTTAGCCCATTCCGTTGTCATTCTTTAACACTGAAGACTTTTGTTCACTCCTCATCCTTAGCCTTGAGGGTGTTTTAGTGCTTGAAGATGACTCTTTAACGCCTAGGTCCTCATCATTTCTTCAGCCTCATCCTGAAGGATTCTCCAATCTTGGACTCAACCCGTTCTCCTTTGCCACTCGCCTTCCTGAGCCGAGTGCACACTGGGTCAACACTTAGCCATTTCTTGCAAGTACTCGCTCCATCTCCCCAAGTGATCATGCCTTGGCCTTGATGTTCACCCTGGAAAAAGAGCATCAAAACACTTCATAATATAAATTCACCTTCACTTACCTTATTCCCATACTCTGATTTCCAAGGTTGATTGATCTCCGGAACATTTCTTTTCTATCAAACCTTGCTTTCTTCATAGCTTTTCAACATCTGCACGCCATCCTGATGCCTTCATCTTGATATTTGAGTGTCACTTTAGCTTCACATTCTTCATGCCTTAGACAAATTTCTCCTTTCTGAGGGTGGATTTTAGAAGACTCCTGCTTCATCATTTGCCTTAGAAAATTTTCATATCTTCACTCTGGCTTGGAAGAATATTTCCCCCTCCAACAATTTCATCAAAAATCACCTAAGTATCCAGCTCCAACTTTTAGCCAAGGCACCTTATTTCTCTTCTTGCCTCAGAAAAAAATTATTTTGTTCTGCCTTAGAAAATTTTATCAACTAGGTGCCCATCAAAAATCTTCATCTTGAAATCTTCAGCAAGGTGTGGAAAGCTTTAAAATCACATCCTTGTTCAAAATATCCAATACCTAGAAGAAAATTCCCTTTAGAAAGTGCCAAATTCATGTATCTACAGACGAAGGGGTAGATTTAATTTTTTTGAATTTTATACCTTAGAAAAATATTTCTCACCAAATTTTTATTCTTACTTCTCCTATGGGTGCATTTCTTCTCTTGCTTTGAGACTTAAGAAATTTTCCAACTCATTCCTCAAGCTGGGCGCATTTGAGCTTCTGTCCTGCCATTTGCAAACACTTAGAAAATATTTTCAAACATCATGTTGCCTCCAGCCACCTTGGGCGCATTTTGGAGGTGCTCCTTCCATTTTAATTTCCTTGGAGGAACTTCTAACCACCTTGCTAAGATGGGCACATTTTGGGGGTGAAGGAGGAACTTACAACACTTAACAACCTTTACTCCACCCACTTTCACTTTGGGCGCATTTTGGGGGTGGTGAAGGAACTTTGACTTCAACGCCTTAGAAACTTGTCATGGCTTTACACCTAACATGGGCGCATTTTGAGGGTCAAGGAGGATTTTAACTTTTTGCCTTAGAAAATTTTCCAACTCTCTCTCTCTCCTTGGGCGCATTTGAGGGTAGGAGTAGGAAGTTTCAACACTTAGGCAATTTTTCAAAAGCCAACACCTTCTCAAGCTGAGGGCGCATTTAGGGGGTCCTACAGGAACTTTCACTTTCCTTAGAAACTTTTTTCAACCTCATTTCATGATAGGGCGCATTTGGCATGCTGAGGAGGATTTAACTTTAGGCTTAGAAAATTTTCATCCTTCTGCCAACTTCTCCTTGGGTGCATTTTGGGGTATGAGCAAGAATTTCTTTTTGGAAACTTTTTCATCCTCCTGCCATTCTCATCTTGGGTGCATTTGACAGGGTGAGCAGGAACTTCTTCAGACTTATAGATTTCTCAGCTTGCTCGCCCCTGATTTACTATATTTAGTAAGTCCTCTCATTTTCATACCTCTGAAGCTTGGATTGATTTGAAATTCGCACCACAGGATCTTCATGATCTAGTTGACCTATTCACACTGCTATCTTGTGTTGACTTGCAATTTATAGCATGTTTCTGGAGGTGATTTACTATTTATAGTAACTGCTCAGTTTCATGACTTCCACAACTCCGTTCAGCTTGAAATTTGAATGGTGTGACCCTCATGGGATGACTTTCCTGTTCACACTGGCGCCTGCTGCTGACTTACTATTTATAGCCTGTTTCTGGAGTGACTTACTATAAATAGTAAGTGCTCAAATTGCCTTCAAATTTTACCAGTGGATAGCTTGAAAGATACTGATCGCAGTGGGATACACTGATTTTCAAAAATTCTGGCATTTGACTCATTTTGGGTCCCGAAGTTGGAAACCCTAATCTGACTTGCATGTTGCTCAAATGATCTCCGTTTGATTCTATTTCTGTTGCATGTTGGTCAGTTTGTGATACTAAAGTGCTGGGGGGGCTGCGAGAGTGGACTTGCTAAAAATAGTAAGTCTCTGAAAAGTGATCATCTTGCCTTGCATGTCACATCACTGCGTAGCTCTTGAAAAACCCATAAAGAATAATCTGACATGCACTGAAAATCTTTGCATGCAAAACCTAAAAATAGCCTCTAAAAATGGCTCCTGAAAAAGTCCTGATCCTGGTTTGCATGTTACACCACTACAAAGCTTTCGAAAAACCCACAAAGAATATCCAGACATGCGTAGAAAATTCCAACATGCAAACCCTAAAAATAGCCTCCGAAGGCTGAGTTCTGAAAATTATCATCTCATCTTGCATGTTATATCATCGCGTAGGTCTCAGAAAACCCGGAAATATTCTTCAGACATGCATTGAAAAACTTTGCATGTAAACCCTAAAATCAGCTCCTGAAGGTGAACTTGCTAAAAATAGAAAGTTGTCTGTTTCAGCTCAAAACTTGCAGACAAGCAGTTTGACGTGTCCTGGATGCAGTGTAATGATCAAAATTTTAGAAGTGCTGAGAAAATGCCCCAAATTAAGTACTTACTAAAAATAGTAAGTTGTCAGAATTCAATGGAATTTAGCTAGGAACCTGCTGGAAGCTCACTGACTGCAAGGCCAAGCTCAGATTTAAATTTATTCACTCCATTTGAGTTCAAACTGGCTGGAAGATTCAAAACCCTAATTCTCAGACTTAGCCAAAATTTCACATCAGACGGGCACATCCCCAGAAAGACAGACATAACAAGAGAGATACAACAGGAAAACTAACCAAAAAACCAAGCCAAAAGACCCGAACAAAGCAAACATTAGTGGGTCCCCATTTGCAATGGGGCGATGTGTGAAAAGGTCACAATACTAACATCATGGAAATGTGACTCATTCTACCACCAACTGAATTTTTTCCATCACAGCTACGAACAACATTCTGAAACTGAGTTTGTACTTCATCAAGTCTGACATAGGAACCATCTTCAAGGCTGTATCAAGAAGGAATCTCTGCAACAAATTCATTGATGAAGAGAAGAGCTTCGATCACCCTTTGTATGTAGCGGATAAACTCCTTAGATATCCTCTCGTAGGTTCTAATTTTGAAGACGAGACGCTTTCTCCAAGCAAGGATTTTCCTATTGTGTTCTTTTGAAACCGTTGAACCATAACCTGTATCTAAATCTGCAATGATGATTTCATGCTTTGGTTTCACTTTAGCCACTGACTATTCAAACCCTTCAATACCTTGACATAGCTCATGAGCGTTTTCCCTTAGCTGAAACATCTGTGCAAAAATTTCCTTTCCTCTAATGATGAAATTCTCAATCCATTCTTGAGTTTCCTTCCCACATATTACCAGTTGTCTTAATTGATGATGATCAGCTGGTGTCTCTAGAAACTGGGGCAGCAACTGAGTTTCCTATGAAGTGCCATGAACAAGGTTAGAAATATAAAGCCTAAGCTGTTGTATTTCAGCCTTGAGGGCTGCTTTGTCTTCTCCATCCTTGAGCACTCTTTCTTGAAGGCTTTCCAATACAAATCTAAACAAACTGACATTTGCATGTCTAGTGTTTTTGCCGAGGTTAGCCTTCACCATCACGAAGTCATCCATGTCTACTTTATCTTTGTTCTTATCTTCAGGAGGTGTAGCAGTCTCCATGATTGTTTCACCATCAGGATTTCTCTCAAAGTGAACTTAATTCTTTTCTTTCTTCTTAGGCGGTTCCTCATAGATGTTGTCAAGGTCATCAAAATTCACTTGATATGAAGGTCTTCTTCTTACCCTTCCCAAGGAGCTCTCAAGCCAAGACATGATAGTATCTTTACTAACTTCCTTGGGAGGTACAATTGCAAATATACCTCAGTTGCAGTTGAGTGATCTCTTAACCCTTCTAGGTCAAGAAGGTTTAATATCTCCAGGCAGGCACACTCCACAATGGTGAAACGGGTGGTCCACCTTCTACCCTAATATTCAAGATCAGGGTTTAGCAAGTGGTTGGGGTTCTTTGCTTACACAATTTCCTTTATCAAGCATATTGAATCATGTAAACACAAAAGAAAGGCTGATCTTTGTAAATGCAAAGTAGTATAATTGGATTTTAAGATAGAGACAAGCTCAAAAACGGAAACTAAAACAAAATTAAAAGAAGAAATTCGCTCAGATTCTACCAAAGGTTCATAACCGTAAGGTAGGAATATCTAAAGAGGCATCTCAGAAAGGAGAGAAAACTAATAAAACTGAGTACAAAGGAAAGGGAAAGGTAATAGGAGACATAGGGAACCTCAGGTCAAATGCAAGCAAGATGGAGGGAGTCAGGGACAAAACGAAAGAGATCACTGCAGACAATGTCACTGAAAAAGTACCCACAGAACTTTATAGCCCTATGTCTTCACCACTACTATGGTCATTAGAGTTATATGTAGAGGAGCTCATGAGAATGAAAAATAGACTCGACGTTCTAGAAACAAAGGAGAGGTTTGAGGACAACAGGTTTAAAATAGTTACAGAGACCAATTGCAAGTTGGAAAGGGATAATAAAATACTGTAGGAGCAAATTTTGAATCTACAAGTTAGCATGGAGAAGGGACAACAATAATTGATCATTCTAAAGAAAGAATTACATCAACTAAAAACAGCTGAAAACAATAAGCCAGAAGTGGAGGAAGATGAAAACAAAATGGAATTAAAGATGATCCAATCAGCATTAGTAGACTTGGAAAAGAAAGAGAACCAGCTAAGAGACCAAATAGAAGAGGCCAAATAATGGTCACATGTGGTAAGTGGATCACCAAGTGAGCAGAAAGTAATCATTGAAAATCAAGTTAAGAGACAAATAGGGGAAGAAAAAGATAAACAAAGCAAGGCTACAAACATTATTATTAAAGGTTTGAAAGATTTTGGTGAAAGGGAGAGAATCGACATCCTAGCAAGGGACTTCCTTAAAGACGAGCTGAAATGGATAGGTTATATTCAACAAGCAAATAGAATTGGAAAAAAGATAGATGGTGGAAGAGATAGGCATGCAAGAGTCACCTTGAGAAGCTTAGAGGATAAGAATAGGATTCTAAAAAATAGAGGGTTACTTAGAGGCACACATATTTACTTAGACGAACATTTGACTTTTGAACAGCAAGAAGAACAAAGGAAAGAATGGGATAAAGTGAAAACAACAAGAAATGAAGGAAAGTGGGCATGGCTAAAAAATGGGAAAGCCCAAATTGGTGATCGTTTTTCAAACAAGAAATAGGGATTGGGGCCCCCCCAAGAATACTTATGTGTTGTAAGTTGGAATTGTAGAGGGTATCCATGGAGAAGAGGACCTAGATTGGGGCCCATAGCAAAGGGTAAATATATCATCATTCTTACTGAAACACATGAACATGAAGGCTGCAAAGTTCTAGATTTTGAAGGGTATAAGAAAGTTTCAGTTTGGAACAAAGGGAGTGAAATAGGCAAAGGTCATGGAGGAGTTACAGTGCTAATAGGTGAGAAGTGGAAGGGAATTGTTGAACTTGAAAAAGAGGACGTAAATAAACAGTACATATGGCTGCAAATAACAGAAAATGGGGTGACTTTCAGATTGGCTGCTTGTTACTTTGCTCCAAAAATTCTAAGTTCTACAAGAAGAGAAATTTAGACAACGAAGACCTGTATGCCTCACTAAAAAGAGATATATCTATTTTTAGCACACTTGGAGATGTTGTCTTAATGGGCGACTTTAATGCTAGAACAACAAATAATCAATCTCTTTAGTTGAGTAGGGAAGAAAAAGGGGAGAACAATCCTTTATGGTTGGAGAAAGGTGGAGATCAAAAGTGGGAAAGAACATCTCAAGATGGTAATGGTGTTGTCACTCCGTTTGAGGCAGAATTACTTGGGCTTTGTAGTTTGTTTGGCATGGTTATTTGCAATGGGATGAGAGGTTGGCCAAATTCGGGGGGTATCACTTGTAAAACTTATAATGGTCAAAGCGTGGTGGACTACGTGATTTGCTCTCAAGGTTTTGTCTCTAGGCTGCTAGTGTTTGACATTGAGGACTGCCCTATTGGGATGAAATCTAACCACTTACCTTTTTTGGTTAAGCTCGGCATTGCTGTGACCTTTTTCACACATCGCCCCATTGCAAATGGGGACCCCCTAATTTTTGCTCTGTTTCGAGGTTTTGGCTTGATGTTGGTTGGTTTTCCTGTTGTCTCTCTCTCTCTTTCTGTCCCTTTTCTGTTGTTTGTCTTTCGGGGTGTGCCCGTCTGATGTGGGATCTTGGCCAAGTCGGTAAAATTAGGGTTTTCAACTTTCCAACCGATCTGAGGTCAAGCAAGGTGAATAAATTGAAAATAAGGACTAACACTATTGTCAATGTGCTTCTGGCGGGCTTCCACTGAAATTTAATCAGATTCCAGTCACTTACTATTTTTAGTAAGTGTGTAATTCCAAGTGTTCCTTCAGCATTCTTGAAGTTTTAACAGTCACACTGCATTCAGAGCACATCAAGCTGCTCACTGACAAAATTTGAGTTAAAACAGATAACTGGCTATTTTTTAGCAGTTCAGCTTCTAGAGTAGATTTCAGTGCCTAGATGCAGATTTTTTTAAGCACATGTTGGAAGATTCCTTCTAGGTTTTCAGAGACCTTTGCGGTGGTGTAACATGCAAAGCAAGATAACTTTCAGAATTCAGCCTTCCGAGGCTATTTTTAGGGTTTGCATGTCAGGGTTTCCTTTGCATGTCTGCATATTCTTTATGGGTTTTTCGAGAGCTTCGCAGTGACGTGACATGCAAACGGAGATGGTCACTCATTCAGCAACTTACTATTTTTAGTAGGTGCATCCCAACAACTGCCTCCCAGCACTTCAAAATCACGAACTGATCGCAATACAACAGAAACGATGACAAACGAAGATCGTTTGATATACATGCAAGATGAATTAGTGTTTCCAGCTTCGAGACCCAAAAAGAGGGGTAAAAAGTCAAATTTTTTGAAAATCGGTGTAAACCACCGCGATCAGTATCTTTCAAGCTATCCGCTGGTAAAATTTGAAGGCAAACAGAGCACTTACTATTTATAGTAAATCATTTCAGAAACTGGCTAAAAATAGCAAATCAGTAGTAGGCGCCGATGTCAGCAGGCAAGTCACGTGGTGAGGAGCGCATCATTCGAATTTCAGATCAAACGGAGATGTGGAGGTATCAAAAACAAGTAGTTACTATAAATAGCAAACCACCTTCAAAAATGGGCTAAAAATAGCAGGCCGACCCAAAATAGCAGTGTCAACAGGTTGATGAAGTCGTGAAGACCTAGTGTTCAAAAATTCAAGGCAATCTGAGCTTCCGAAGTGTGAGAATTAAAAGGCTTACTATTTATAGGAAGGCATGAAGAAGCTGGCAAAGACGAAGAAAAGTGGCTAAGTGTTGAAATTATCCTTCACCACCCTTGAAAGGCGCCCAAAGAAGAAGAAGCTGGCAGTGGTTGAGAAAATTTCCAAGTCTGGAGTTTATCCTGCTGGACATGTAAAATGTGCCCAAAGGAGGATGAAAGTGTTAGAAAATTCTAAGGCATGAAGATAAGTCTGGCTTGACTCTCAAATGCGCCCAGCTTGCCTTCAAGATGATTGAAAAATATTTTAAGTGTTGAAAATCCACCTGCCACCTCCAAATGCGCCCACAAAGCAAAGTATGTGAAAAAGTTTCTAAGTACAAAATATCATCCACCTCCTATGGCAAAATGCGCCCATGCAACAAGCAAGTCAAAGAAGTCAAAGTGCTTCATCCTTCACCCATGGCAATATGCGCCCAAGTGAGGCCATGTAAAGACAAAAGAAGGAAGTCAAAAGGTCACATGTTGGGCATTGAAAATGCTTCATCCTTCATAACACCAAATATGCACCCATCTTCTAGCAAGCTGAAATGTGCCCAAGAAAGTCAAGGAAGTCAAAGAATCTCGTCCACCTCATATGCCAAAATGCGCCCATCATGTTTGAAAGGTCAACAACATTTAAAGAAGAAGTCAAAGGGTCAAAGGATTCATCCCTCACACAGCAAAATGCGCCCTCACCTCAAGCCAAGCATGAAAGAAAAATTCTAAGTATGGGATATTCTCCACCACCTCCCAAATGCGCCCATCCTCTAGCATAGGTGAAATGCGCCCATATATTGAACTTCATCCTCCTCACATGGCCAAATATGCCCAAGCATGCTAAGAAGAGGACAAAAAAGTTGACTTTCTCTTCCCTCCTTTGAATGCGCCTATATGAGGGCATGTAAAGACAAAACATCTCCATGCAAAGGTATCCATGCAAAGAACAAAAAGATAAGGTGTGTGCATGAAGACAAGGAGGAAAAAGACAAAGGTATCCATGCAAAATTGGAAGAGGACAAAGGCGTTGAAAGCCATGTAATGACAAAGTCAAAGGTGGCGTTTAAAGTTTATCCTCCTTCAAGTATGAAATGCGCCCAAGTTAGGGAGGAATTGCTAAAAATATTCTAAGTGAGAGTTTCATCCTCCACACATAGCAAAATGTGCCCAAATAAGGGCATGTGAAGACAAAAATGAAGAAGCTCAAGAGTCACAAGTTAAAAGGGAAGGCGTTAGAAGTGTTGTCCTTTTCTCATGCTAAAGTGCGCCCAAATAGAGATGAAGACGAGTGAAGGTTGCTAGGCGTTGTGCAAGATGGGATTATTCTAGTGTTGACTTTCCTCTCCAGCCTTGAATGCGCCAAGTGAAAAAATGGATTTGAGTTGAAAAGTGGTTAAGTATAGGTGAGGTTGATGGATTTAAAGAATGCCAAGTGATAAAAATAATATGCTAGGCGTGGATGTGAAGTATCCTCTTCTAAGTGCTAAATGCGCCAAGTCCAAGGTGTTGAGTGAAAAATAACATGCCAGGCGTTGGAATTTAAGTGTGATATGCTTGCAGGAAGATTTTCTAAGTGAAGTTGATGATTTTTCCTCACCAAAGGCAAAGTTGATTGAGATGAAGAAAATTTTCTAAGGAAAAGATAAATTTAAAATGCAAAGTGATTCAAAATTTTTCTAAGGCAAAGTATTTTCTTCCTTAGAAAATACGCCTAGACCTTAAAGGTGGTGAAATTCTTCTTGAAGCACGAATAAATTTTCCAGAGATGAAGTCAGAAGATGCTGGCATTGCAGGATGAATTTAAAAATTCTTCGAGTTAGAGCAACACAGGATGTTCACAAAGATGAAGAACGGATTTAAATTGATTGAATAATATTTTTCTAAGGCTTGAAAATTTTAAAATTTAAATGAGCCTGTTTGTTGTGTACCCATGGATTCATCACGTTTTCAAGAAAATTTTCTTCTGGGTACTAATGATCTTCGATGAGAAATGGATTTCTATCTTTCGCACTTCGCCAACGCCTTTCAGATGAAGAATTTAATCGGCACTTGAATTGTGAAATTTTCCTAAGGGAGAATTTAAAATTTTCTAAGGCAAGGTGAATAAAATGTGTTCTCGGGATAGAATTTTCCAGACGATGAATTTGAAAGGAACTGCCTAGGTGAATTTGCTTAAATTCTTCGTGAAGATAATATTCCTGAGCCGGAGATGAATGAAATCAAAATTGTCAATGCTTCAGCAGGTGGAATAAATTTCTTGAAGAAGATGCAGTTGAAGTTAACACCTTCAAAAGATGATCTTAAAATACATCTCTTAATATGCCCTTGAGGAGGTTGAAATTTGGCTAAGGCATAAAGAATTTGAATGCAAAGTTGGCTAGTGAAGACGACGAACCCTTGGAGGTTAAAGCGTGAAAATCTAGGAAGTAAGTTGAGTTTATGAAGTGTTTTAATACTCTTCTCCTTGCTTGTTTTGCAGGAGGAATGTCGAGACCAAGCGGTGATGACTTAAAGTGATGAAGAAAGTAATCCAAGATGATATTTCAACCTCGAAGGAAGAGAAGTTGCAAAAAGTGGCTAAGTGTTGAGACTTAGTGACAGAGAAGAAATGTTTTCAAAACTCAAGATGGAGAAAAGAATGGAAGCTCGAGCAAAGTTGAAGAACAACGTCAAGAAGAAGATCAAGAACAGTGTGAACGCGTTTCAAAGCTGGAATCTTCTAGAAGGATGATGGAAATTTATGGCTCATTTATTACCCCACTCCTCTTGGTGGCGATTTTCAGGGTGAATCTTGTTTAGGGCTGAGGTGGCACCATCTGGGCCATCCAGCCGATTGTAATCTGAGCCGTCCGTTGGACTTGGCCAACTAAATAAAGGGGGAGTCCCCCTCATTTGTATCTCATTAGAATTAGAAATTAGAAGTAGAAGTTAGACAGTAGACATAGAGTAGAGAGACAAATTAGAAGTAGATTGATAGTGTAGTTGGAGAAGGAAAGTTTTCCTTTGAAAACTTTTGTAAGAGATTGTCGTGTAAAACTTTCATAATAAAAGATCTTTTCATTGATGGTGAAATTCATCTTTGTTATGGATAGCTAGCGAGGTTTCTTCATCCCTTCTACTTCAAGTAGCGTAGAGTAGCGTAATTTCATTTTTATGCAAGTAGATGTTAGCTGTGGAATGTGGTCTTCAATTTGAGCAAAACTTTGTCTATCCATACCACTAGTGGGCTCGCTGATGGTGAGTTCGCCTTGCGTGGTCAACTGGAACATCACGGACTTAACTTTGTTTGTGATTCATACGTTGGTATGCATCGTTGTGACATTGTCTTCGCGTTGAATTATGATCTAAACACCTTGAGCTACTCCTCTAAAGATTGCACCAGTTTTGTGGAGGCTGTCCGAAGCGAGGCAAAGCAGAGCCTGGTTGAAGCTTGTGAGAATTGATTGCCATGTCCCACGCCTTAGAATAGATTTAGACTCTCCAAACCTTACGCCATTTCAATTCAGTACTTTCTGGTTAGAATAGGAAACTTGTGCTTCACTGATAAACCTGTCAAATTGTGAAAACCCCTTCCTCTGCTGTTGAATAATTCCGTAAGTCCCCTTGAAATACCAGCAAATCGCATGAAGCCAACTGAGCCTATTCGCACTAAAAGAACCTTGGAGTTGAACGCATGAACTTTCTTGCAATCTTAGCATGCTGGATACTTTGATCAAGAGAGAATAGGGTAGCCATTGGCGACTTTATTCTGCGTTGGTGCGGTCACGAAAAACACATCAACAGGCATGTCTTCAATCAGCGAACACATCAAACAAGATCAACACATGCACAAAAAAACCCTCCCAAAGGGTAAAATCCTCTTGAATAAAGAAAATAGAGAAATATTTAACGTTGTTCTTAAACAACATTTCCATGATTTAAAGAACAACAAAGAGGTCAAAACAACAAAAGAGGGGGATGTCCACATTCATAGCAATTCATTGATCCCAATAATTCACAAGGCCTTAAATGCATGCAAAATGTCTCACCCCAAGGTGAAGGCTGCAAACACTTTCCCGACAAATCCATGGTACGACGAAGAATGTAAGGCAGCCAAGAGATCACTAAAAAAGAGAGGAATGGATAAAGAATACAAGAAAAAATATGAAAAATTGGTGCAGTCTAAAAAATCTGATTATGTAAATGAAAGAAGGAAGGAGCTAATCTCACTTGGAAAACAGAACCCTAAAGGTTTTTGGAGAGAATTGCAGCAAAAGAAATGAAGATTGAAAACAGTATTACAGATGTCCAATGACTAGATTATGCTAGGCTTCTTTATGAGTGGGTTCACGAGAAAGACCATCCACCTGTTATTAACACATCAATGGAACTATTCACTGTGGATGATATTAAACAAGGAATAAAGAATTTGGCGAGTGGTAAAGCACAAGACATAGATGGGTTACAGGCTGAATTTTTAAAGTGGGGGATTGACAGTCTTGCCCCTCACATAAAACAAATTTTAAATAATGTCAATCAAGAGGGTTTTCCTATAGAGTGGACTACCAGTGTGGTCATTCCTTTATTTAAAAGTGGTGATATCAATAACCCATCTAACTACCGCACAATTATGGTCAACCCTATCTTTGGAAAGCTCTTTGGGAGTATGATTAAATGAAGGATCAGCAGTTGGGCAGAAAATGAGGGAAAAAAAGCAAAGGGGCAGGCAGGCTTTAGGTCAAGACACTCTACCATTGATGACTGCATCACCCTTAGACATTTGATTGAAAAAATTTGGAACACTCAAGGTGAGGAAGCTTATTGCTATTTTGTAGACTTCAAGAAAGCTTTTGACACGGTACCTAGAGACAAACTATGGAATAGAATGGAGGAATTAGGCATCCCAAACGTGTATAGAGCAGTTGTTCATAGATTGTATTAGAAGGTTAGAGCTAAAATCAAAACAAGTGAAGGTATGTCAGAATGTTTTGGTAGCGACATTGGAGTTAAACAGGGCTGCCCTCTATCTCCCACGCTTTTTGGGCTATACATTGATAAGTTGGAAGCTTGGTTAAGCAAGATGGATGGGGACGGTATTCAATTGGTAGGTTATGTGGTGAAGCTACTTTTATATGCTGATGATCTTATCCTAATTTCAAAAATAGCTCGTGGGTTACGAGAACATTTGAAAGCTCTTGAACTCTTTTGTCATGAGGTTGGGATGCAAGTGAATATTACCAAGACCAAAATCATGATTTTCTCATTGATTAGAAAAGATAAGTAGAATACCTTTCTTTTTGAAGGCAGCCCGCTTGAAATTGTGAAAGAATACAAGTATCTTGGGATTGAATTTCATTATAAGCTCAGTTGGGAGACGTGTCGTACGAAAAGGATATAGGGAGGTTGGAAAGCCTCTTACCTTCTACAAAATAGGTGTAAAAAAGCCGAGCTTTGGGATTGGAAAACCAAGAAAACAATTTTGGTTTGCTTATTACGCCAGTTGTACTTTATGGGTGTGAAGTGTGGGGGAGCAGTATGTCAAAGTGTAGTTGGAGACAACTAGAAAGAATCCAGAAGAATTTAATAACAAGCAGTCTCAAAGTTAAAACCACAGTCCCATATGAAATTCTTTTAGCTGAAATGGAGACTTTTCCATTGGAAGCGTCAGCGCTAATCCGGTTGATAAGCTATTTAAAGAAGGTTGAAAACATGGATAACCACCGGTTGCCTAAAACGGTTATGAAGGAGACGCTAGATCGTAGGAAGAAAACTTGGATGAATCAGAACCACAAGTGGATGAACAAGTGGGACATCAATCTGCATGACTGTCCTAGAACCAATAGTGAAATAAAAAGCTATGTGACTGAAAAATTCAAAACTGCCATGTGGACAAATCAGATTGGGCAAAAAAAAGCATATTACATCAAAGAGTTTAATCCGACAAAAGATCATGGTGACAAAACCTATTTAGGTGCAGCTATTAAAGAGAAAGCGAGGATGTTAGTGGCACAATTGAGGACGGGATCACATCACCTTAGGTGTGAGACCGGTAGGTGGAAGATACCCAAGGAAACTTGGGAAGAAAGAACTTGTATTTTCTGCAACAAGGGGGTTGTGGAAACGGAATGGCACTTTGTCTGTCATGGAGTGCACTGCTTACGTGGATATCTGCACTCAACATTGGAATTTTTTGAAAGTTGACAATATGCACCAGCTATTTGAGGAAGATAAGATTAATCAAACGGCTAGCCTTCTAGTCAAAATTAATGGCAGGAAATCCGACTTGGAAAAGAACATGAAGACAATTTAGGCCTGTTTTGTCTCGGTCCCATAGATTGTTTAGTCTCGTGGACGTCATTAAAATCTTTCATTCATTCATTCAATATCTAGATCGATGTGCATTGGTGAAGACCTTGTCAATGGTATACAATCATGTGTAAAGGGCACTTATGTTTTCTTCTGAGGTATGAGCTCTTCTGGAGGAGCTTCTGCTTCAAATGTTGGCTGCTCCCGTATGACTATACCTGAGAAGTCTAACCTTCTTCTTACGTTTTTAGTTGATCTGCTACCCTTCACACTTTCTTGAGACTGACTTATGCCTTTCCCTTTTGATTGCGCTCTGGAAGAGGAGGGAAGTGATGACTGTATCCTTGGTGGCTTTGCTGCTAGTATGGATTTCTTCCTTTTGAGGACTAGGAAAACCTTGCTGTGTTCGAGGACTTGTCTTGTCCTTTCTTCAATTGAGAGGGATTCTTTGTTAGCCCAATTGACCTGTGGGAGAGGTTGATCTTCAATTCGCTTCCAAGCATACATTGGGAGAAGCACATCCTCATCATCATTTGATAACCCTTCAATATCCTCTAATAAGCAGTCTTTCATTTGGTGAAGAGTGAGCCTGCTGTAACTACGCCTCCGCACCTCGAACTCATCTATGCAGTTAGCCCAAAAGTCTTCAAGAGTGGGTAAATGAGCATAGTTCTTCTCAAATTGGGCAAGAAAGACGCCGTGAGGGTCATGTTGATGTGATTTTTGTGACCGCACCAATCAGTAGAACAAAGTTGTCCGAAGGCTACTCCATTCTCTCTTGATCAAAGTATTCCGTGTGCTAAGATTGCGAGATAGATCGCACGTTCAACTCCAAGGTTCCGAAATGCTTTGGAATACCCTCAATTGGTTGGTTGTGAATTGCTGTTTTCACGAGGGGACTTACACAATTGTTCAAAATACTTGCAGTTAACAGTAGGTGGATGATTGGAAGGGGTTTAAACTTTATATGATACAGATGATTTGGCAATAAAGTACACTCTCTAAAACTAACCAGAAATGAACAGAAAGTAAATAAGTGTAGGGCCTAAGAAGCTTGTGTTCTACTCTAAATGCAAGATATGTGGAGCTCGATTGCAGTAGACTTCAACCATATTTCACTTAGCCTTGCATTGGACAACTTTAGCAAAATAGGTGCAATCTTCAAAGGAGTAACGAAAGATATTCAAATTATAGTTCGACATACATATACCATCATAAAGATGCATACAAGCATAAGAACCACAATCGAAGTTAAGTTTGAGGTATTTTCTAGTTGACCACGCAAGGCAGACTTACCATCAGTAAGTTGCTAGTGGTATGGATAAAGAGAAGCCACTTCGATCAAACACCACAAATCCAAAGTAAACTACTTGCATGAGAATTAAATCCTACTTGAAATTGAAGGAAGAAGAAACCTCACAAACTATTCATAACAAAAGTGGAGTTCACCATCAATGAAATTCTTATATTATGATTAGCTTTCGTGACAATCTCTTACAAAAATTCTCAAAGGGAGAATTCCCCTTCTCCTTCAAACAATGCAATGAAACTAAACTATTCTAACTCCCAAAAAATGTCTACTCTCTATTCTGCTCTGATATCTAACTGATTAACTACTAGTGTACAAATGAGGGGACTCCCCTTTATATAGCTGGCCATCCTCAACGGATGGTCTAGATCAAATTACAATGGAGGGCTTAGATCGAGCCACCTCAGCCCTAAACAAGATTAACCCTAAAAACTGCCAGAAGGTGGAGGAGTGGCATCATTAATGATCCCAAAAATAGCAGATTCCTCCTCGGCCACTATGGGCAATTAATGCCCACTATCCCTCTAGAAGATTCTCGTCCATGACTTTGTTTCCATTGCTCTTTTCTCTGATCACGTAAGCTATGAACTGGGCTAGCACTGAATCAACTTCCTCCTCAGAAATCACCGGAGTAAGATTGAACTGATATTCAAGAATACCCACCATCTGCTCTTGTCGATCACAAGTCTTTCTCCAAGTCTTAATAGACTCCTGTGTGCTTTGAATAATTGCTAAAAATGTAGAGATGTTTTCAAAGTCAAGCTGAGAAAACATCCTCATCTTGGAGAAGAAAGGCTGCAACCTTGCCTTCAATCCGTCCATCTCTACCTCCTCGAGAGCTAGCCTCTTTGCGAACAATGCATCCAACGTATTGAGGATGCCCTCGTGAATATTTCTCATGGCCTTCCTGATTTTAGAAGACTCAGCAGTTGCCGTGTTGAAGAAGCCCTTTCCAGTGAATGCAGTCGAATGCCATCCAAGAAAATCATACCTGTCCCCATCCTGGATCACTCCTTCATTGACCAAAGTTTGCGTGGGCACACGCATCAGAACAGCAAGGCGAGGAATAGTCTTGTCCTGGAATATATGGGTATCACCCCAAGCTTTCTCGACACCATCCAAACGCGAGAGGATACCAAACGCACTCCGAAAAGAGGAGACAAGATCAGCCATGAATTTCTCTGCCTCAGTGCGAACATCGCCTATCCACTTATCTCCTTCTCGAATAGCCCTCTTCATTTCCTCGAGCCCACTAATTGATTCCCGTGGCAGCTTAGGCGGAAGTTCCACTACTGGGTTCTCCTGAGCACATGGACGTGCTAGATGCTGTACATATCCAACCAATGCCAGCTATGCTCCTTTAATCTCTTATACTTCCCTTCCTTTCGTACCAATCTATCCTTCAATGCCTGGAATGAATTCTCGGCCTCCTCAACTACCTGTGCTTCAGAAGGATGCCCTAATTCGATCGTAGTTACCGTATAACTTTATGGCATTACATCACTTAAGTCATGATCCTCCCTAGGAATGACAACATGGAGAGTGCATGAACCGGCCTTGTTAGTCTCCATCTTCAAATACTTCCTTGCCCTCTTCCTTTTAGGTGACTTACTTGTTCTATTTAAAAGTTACTCCATTTCTATTGCCAGGTCAGCGTCATCTTCCTGATCTCTCCTTACTGCACGTGAGAGCCTATTTGGAGCACCTTGCAGGGCGCTATAAACAATGAGGGGCTGCTCTTTTGTTGCCTCGACCTCACGAACTTCCTCCCGAGCAATATTTTGTTGAGGCTCATCCGTCTCCATACACTAATTACTCTCCTCATGAGCTCCAACCCTTGATTCTATAATATCCTCTTCCTCGAGAACTACCTCAAGTGCATGATCAAAGCGGTTATCTATTTCTGTTTCTTCTCCCTCATCTGGCTGATCAACACCTTCAGGAGTGTTAGCACTCTGACTGTCCAGTTCTCTTGGCAACGGCTGATTGACCTCTCCAACCTCCGGCTCCTCATTCACTCTAGCTCTCTGATCTGCAAACATTGAGATTTCATGCACACTGGAGGAATGGGTCAACAACTGAGTAGATGATGTATCCTCCGATCCCTGAGGTTCCGGCTGAATAGGTTCTTCCTGCTGTTGTGGCTCCGTAGCCTGGGCAATTTGCTTCTTCCTCTTTGCCAACACCGGTGACCTTCTATCACCCATGAGGTTGTATGAGAGGGCAATTGACCTTCTCTTCAATCTGTGGACATGCCCTTCCACCCAACTCCTTGTGAAGGTCAAGACATGCATAGACAAAGTGTCTAAGTCTGTAATCTCTGGCTCAGCCCAATCTGGTGTGTTCTTGATCGATTCATAGTCTGGGTGAGTAAGTTTGGTATCCTCATCAACCTGATCTGGGACTTGGACCACTTCGCACTCTCTGATTAATTTAAGAGGCAACCTAGAGAATAGTCTTCTTCTAATCTCAGCTTCGTCTCCAACATTTGCCCAAAAGTCCTCCAAGTGAGCCCTGTGCCTGTATTCCTCACCCTACACCGTTCCAATCTTCTCCCGAGGATCAAAATCCTACCGACTGGTATGGAGAGTGAACTGATAGAACCACAACTCATCCTTGGCCTCCTTGGCTGCCTGCAAAGAAGGGCACTCCTCAAGCGAGTTTCCCAAAACAATGGGGAAGTGCAAACCTCCCTTCTTCTTCCTTCTTATAATTTTGTCATAGGCCACCAATTGCCTAGACAGCTCAAGCATTATCATTCTATTCGTGGGGTACCTCAGTAGTCGGTAGACATATGAGTTGTACCCCGGCAACCTTAAATAAGTAAACTTTGGGAATTGGACAAACCAAAACCCATACTCCTTAATCAACATTTGCGCTTCTTCAGATATTCTCTGTTGCAATCTCTGCTGAAGGGTCCTTGTGATGTGCATTGTGAAGGCATCGTTCACCCTCTTGAAGTTAGAGGTATTCATGAGATACAACTGCCTGCAGGATTCATGGATTTTGAATTGGTTGAAACCACACCCAATTGGCTCTTGGTATGCTAGCCCCTTGTATTTTGTCATCCATGCCAGCATGTAGATAACATATGAGCTCATGTAGAACGTTTTCGTTCTCCTTAGATTCTGAAACTGCTCATCAATGTTGTCACTGATCATAGTAGCCCAATCAACACATTGTTTTCCTTGAAGTACCACGCTGATATAGAAAAACATCCATGGCTCAAATGCGTATACCTGTGGGCTGCCGTTGACCCGGCTGAGCAACATGATCAAGTCGCAATACTCCTACTTCAACTCTTCTGAAATAATTTGCTTTGGCAGCTTGGCGCCAGGAGGTTTAGGTTTTCTCATCCACGTGGTGTTAATCCTCTTAACACACTTGTCATAAGATGTGGCATACATCTTGTTAGCTTTTGCCTTGGACTTGTATAACATTTTATCCATGGGAAGAATCCCGAATGCCTCGCCAATTGCATCAGGTGCAAGGTTGGCCAGCAACACGCCATCCGAAAAAACAATCGTCCGGTGGTCCAAATTGTAGAAGTTTACACATTCCATAATCAGCTCTGGACATCGAACCGCTGGTTGGAAACCGGCCGCTACATACAATCCGCTCCTTACAATGTTGTGTGAGACTTCCGTCGGAGGATTGCCACCTTGTCCATATATCCTTCTCATGAAGGCCTCGAGGTTGAAAGAACCGTGGTTGGTATCAGTCACATTTCCAAACTTCGACACGAACTTGGACTTCGGAATAAAAGACTTCTTCAAGTTCTTGATGATTGCCTGCCTGGAGGCATTTTCTTTGATAGCTTCATTATTTCTAGCTTTAGCTCCAGCTCTGCTTGTTCCAGCAACATCAACTCTTTGACTTTCAACCATCTTCAAAACGAGAAGTAAACATTACAATTTAAACTTTTAAAAATAAAAACTTCGTGAGATGGCTGGCAAATGGAGTTGGCTGCGAAAAGAAAATAAAATTAATAACTCCAGCAGTAAAACTCCAACTTCAAACCTCGATAAATTTAAACCTCGAAATATAAAACTCCGAACTTCAGCAATTTGCAGCCAAAATAATTTTCAGCTCTTCGGAAGAAATCAACTTCAGCAATTCCAACTTCGGAAAATACTTCAAGTTTCAGTAACTTTGAAAATATTAAATCTTAGCAACATTCGAAAACTTTAAATCTCAGCAACTTTAAATACTTAATTTCAGCAACTTGGAGAAATAAAATTCTCAACTTCAACAACCTCTACTTCTGATTTTGTCCTTTCTCAGCACTCAACAACTTCAGAAAATTCAAATCTCAGTAACTCCAAGTTTTGAGAAATTCAAACTTCTTGAAAAATCGAACTCAACATCCAGCAACTTCGGAAGATTTTTAAATCTCAGCAACTTCAAGCTCAAGCAATTTCGACTTCCAGCATTTAGAGAAATAATCAAACGATTTCAGCCTCCAGCAACTCTCAACTTCAACAATTTAAAGAAATAAATCAGCCTCGGAAAAATCTCAGAATAATTCTCAACAATCTCTTTCAACTCTCCAGCACAAATCTCAGCTTCGAATCTTGTGAATAGAAATGAAAACTTTGAAGCTTTTATAATTGAAAGCTGGTGCTTATTTTAGCAAATGCCATTAATTCCCTTCATCATGACTTAGACATTTTCCAAATTTAAAAGAGAATATTCCAGCCGTTTTACAGTCGTCATAGCAATTTGCTATTCCGGGAGATTCTTTCCTCATTTTAAATTTGAAATTTCCCTCCCGACTGCCAATTACTTCTAGTTGACTGAAGTAATTTTGAAAAAAATCATTTTACTTCGGTTTAAAATAATCTCACTGCTTTTAAAATGGCATATTTAAGATTTAAAATTTAATTTAAATGCCATTTAATTTTATCTTCAGCACATTTAAAAATGGCTAGGCATAATTTATTTTCCGTCCGTAATAACTCCGAAATAAATTCCCCTCAATTAAAATCTTCTGACTTTAAAAAGTTTATGTATCAAAATTTAAAGGGGGAATTTAATTCAATTTAATACTTTGGAAAATAATTAAATTAAATTTTAATTAATTTAACTTCTCTGACTTAGGCAAATTTCGAGTTATTTGCTTAGAGCAAGTTTTAATTTCTTCCAACGCCCTTTAAATTTTTTTAAATGCCATCGAATATCTTCATTTGATTTTTCACACATTAATTTTCAACGTTTAATATTCACTCGTCCCACTTCAACACTTAGAAATTTCATTAGGGCGCATTTGATAGAAGGCATTCTAGCAAAGAATTTCCAACGCCCTTTAATATTTTTCAATCTTCCCTTTTGACTTAGGCACATATTAATTTCCCAACTTTGTTTTTTTATATTTGCCTTGGGGAAATTAAATTCCCCCTTTTCAAGCTAAATCACACACCATTTGATTTTCTTCCAATTAAAATCACCTTGGGCTTAGGAGCATGTGGACCCATGTGTATTTAATAAAAAAAAATCAATACCTCCTTCTCAAAGCGCATATGAAGGTCTATTTTAAACTTATCACGCCTTTAATAATTCCCAAGTCTAGCTTTTAATTTGGCAATATTTCCTCAAGCGTATTTCTCCTCATGGGCTTTTACTCAGAAATTTTATTAAATTAAGCTCTCTAGGCACAAATAAGACCACCAACTCGCATTTCTCCAACACTTAGAAAATTTTAACGTCCTTCTTCAAGGCGTGGCTGAGGTATTCAACTTCAGATCTGAAGTGCCTCAAATGATTTTCGAGCTCCTTCTTCCAGGCACATATCATGGGTTGTGCTTCAATATTTGGGACGCATTTAGCATGGGTAGCTTCCAATTTGGGGGCGCATTTTGGACCTTTTATTTCCAATCTTTCACACTCAGAACATTTTGGAGTCTCAAGGCTAGGCACATATTATACCTTGGGCTTTTACTTTTCACGCCTTAGAGAAATTCCATGTTATCTCCTCAAGCCTAGGCACATTCTAGAGGTCATGCTTTCAAGTTAAAACATTTAGAAACCTTCAAAGTTCCTTCTTGAAGGCAAGGCGCCAATTCATGTGTAAGCCTTCAGTTGGGGGTGCATTTTGACCTCTCTACATTCACTTTGAACAATTAGATGTTTTAGAGGCTTGTTCAAGTCTAGGCGCAAATAAGACCTCCCACTTTCATTTAAGCTCTAGGCGCATTTCATAAGGTAAACTTTCAATTTTAACACTTGGAAATTTCTTTCTCTCCTCTTCTCTACTCCGGGCGCATGTGATGTGGTCTACTTCAAGCTTTCCATGCATTAGTCAAATTTACTAACCCCTTCCAAGTCTAGGCGCATATTACCCTCTGTGCTTTCAATTTGAAGTGGGGCGCAAATAGCATGCCCTGCTTCCAATTTTCATACTTAGAGTTTTTCAAGCTTTCTCAATGTGAAGCAAGGCGCATTTCATACCTTGGGCATCGAGTTTTCATGACTTAGAAATTTTTAAAGATCCTCTCTTCCTTTTCATGGGCACATCCAAGAGGGTTGCCTTTCACTTGGGGGTGCAAATGATAGACTAAGCTTTTAATTTTATCACTCTAAGCTCAAGGGCGCATTTCAATGCTTGGGCTTCCAATCTTTGCCTTAGCCAAATTTATTAACCCACCTTCATGACTTTGGGCGCAAATCCTCCCCTGGACTTCAAATTCTTGTTACTTAGAAAATTTCTATCCTTCAAGCTCAAGGGCGCAAATGGCATGGGGAGCTTTGAATTTCCATGACTTAGATAAATTTCGTTCTCCAACATTCTTTTGAAGGCACACTTGAGTTGATGTTCTTAGGCGCAAATGCAAGGGGAAGCTTTTAATTTCGACACTTAGAAAATTCCTTGCACAACCACTGTAATGTCCCCTTCTCGAGCATGATCTTTCCAGTTGACCGTTGGCCTATTCTGGAGACCCATAGGCTACTCGGAAGGTGAAATTAGGGTTTCATGTTTTGGAGGTTGCTTTTGCTCGAGGTTGGTTGATTTAATGGCGGATTCTTTCTGGGTTTTCAAAGAGCTTTGCAGTGGTATGGTTTTCTTGGCATTCTGAGCAACTTCAGAAATTTACTATTTTTAGTAAATTCTATTTTTAGCAGTGGTCCAGTCAGCATCAGCTCAGTCAACTTTCCTCTCTTGGCAGTTCATTGGGTAATTCTCATTTTTGGCTTAAGGGGTTCATTTTGAAGATACAAGTTATTTTAAATCAAAATGTTTTATTTTAAAAATACCCCTTGGTTTAGTGATATAACTTAACAGTTGTTTTAAAGAAAGGGACTTTGAGGGGTGTTTTCTCATGAAGGAAATATTTTAATATTTCTAAAGTTTATAATTGCTCAAGGGGAAATGGATGCCTTTTGGAAGGAGTTTATATTTATTTAAAAAAAGAGAAGTGATTAATATCTCTCAAGGAAGGTACGCCATTGGGAAGAAAGGGTTTGGGTCAAAGTTTAAACCTAAAAGCAGCTTGGGATTAGGGCGCACTTTCTAGAAGCCTTCGGAGTCTTCTCTTCATTCTATAAAGGAGGTTCTTTCTCTTCTTTCGAGGTATCTTTTGTCTACAAGAATGTTATGCTGCCGGATTGGCTGTGGGATTGCTTCAAGGAATGTAAGCCTCCTAGCTTGGCATTGCTTCTCGTTTGAGATATAGCGACTAGTGGTGAGGTAGTGTAGTTTGAGTGATTTGTAGTGGATTTCTGCATTGTAGTCATTGTGTGGCTTTGTAGTTCCTTTTATGCATATTAGTGAGAATTATGGAGTTGCATTTTCCTTACAGCAGATTGTTGTTTTTATTCATAGTTGAAAAAATACAAAAGAAATCTTTCTGGGTGTTGCACTAATCTCTCTGTCTGTGAGGGGTGACCCCTTTCCCTAAGTTGCATATTTTTTAGAGAAGTCTTGAATTTTTAAAGTGAAATCACCACTCTTGCTAGGCTGTACCTTTTGACTTTGTCTTGAAATTCGTGCATATTTAGTATGGGGTCTTTTGATTAGTTTTCAGTGCTCTATCTTGGTCGCCTTCATCATTAGGGTATATTGCATTTCGTTTCATGTCAATTGGATGAGTTGTGAGAGAGATACGATCATTTTAGTGTGGTGTTAGGT
This sequence comes from Sequoia sempervirens, assembly GCA_007258455.2. NCBI lineage: Eukaryota > Viridiplantae > Streptophyta > Pinopsida > Cupressales > Cupressaceae > Sequoia > Sequoia sempervirens. Next base: position 209,155 of record VDFB02299868.1, on the reverse strand, counting down.
TGCTGGTTATAAATTTAAAGTGCAGGTCTGTCTAAATCAGAATCATCAGTTTGGTCTCTGAGTGAAGTTATTGGTCTTGGTATCATTGATTAAGCAAAGGAGAGTTCTCTTATATGATGTAATGCTAATTTGTTATAATCCTATGCTCTTGGCAGACAATCTCTTTCATATTGTAAGCTGAACAGTAGTACTGTCAACAGCTCTTCTAATCATGCTTATCATGTTGTGTAATGATTACTTTACTTTCTTAAGTTGCATTGTATTTCTTTATATCTCTGTCATATGGTAGCTCCAATTCCATCTTGGGTTGGAAAGCACATTCTTGACGTCAAGTTACTTCAACATTCTTGCTTATTTCCCTTAATTACATTGTAATTCATAGCACCTCTGTCATATGGTAGCTCCAATTCCATCTTGGGTTGGAAAGCACATTCTTGACGTCGAGTTATTTCAGCTTATTAGTTGGTAGGGATCCTCTGACCACATGCTCATCGTTCTCCGACGCATTCTTCGTTAGAGTTCTTTGTATCAGCATTTCTTTAGGATCCTTGACCAATGCTCACACCTTGCCCACATCGGGATCCTAGTGTACATTCTGGTTAGAGTTGCTTTCAGCATCGTTTTGATTTAGAGCTAACCTGAACGGGTGCGTGTTGATTGTAATTTGCAATTGAAAAACAAAAAAAATTGGCTCAGAATATTTCAATGGTATCAGAGCTACGTATCCTGCCATCCTGTGAAACAAACCGTCTATGAGTGACAGAGAAAAGAGATACATAGCAAGGGAAGACAAGAAGGCTGCAAATCAGTTTCAGCTCTATCAAGCTCCAGAAGGTCAGACAGCTTTAGAGGTCTTGAGGGCTCATTGGGAGTCTTCTCAGGAAATAGATATGGCAGAAGGTGAGAGGTCAGTCGGGGGTAACGAGAGGTTTACCAACAATAGAGAGTATAGTGGAAAGGGAAGAGAGAGATTGATAAGTCCGGGAAAGAGATTTGAAAGGAAGATGGATGCCTTAATGGATATGGTATCTCTCATGATGGGGAAAGTGGGCCAGAACATGACTCCACAAAGCAACCCAAGACATAGAGGAGAACACAGTGCCTCCAACCAGCATGATGGACATGCTGCTCAGCCTATTTCAAACAACACATACATTTCTTCCATGCCATTCAAACCCACCTTCTTAGCACCAGTAAACACTCAACTTGATCCTGAAGAGAATGCTTCATTCGTGGAACAGTTGAGACTTGGCCGTTCGGAGTATGATTCTCTCCCTGATGAAATCAAGATGGACATGTCCTATAATGATTTTATGGATCATAAAAGAAAGAATAAAGGACAAGGGAGACATTATGAGCAAAGAAGAACAACAGTTCAAGGGGGTTCGTATCAAGCTATCAACAAGGTTATACTTCCACACTATGACGGGAGTGATAACAGTTCAACTCGAGCTTGGATACAGAAGCTAGATAACTATCTAGCTCTTAGACCCATGGCAGAAGAGGAGGCGGTTAAATTCGCTAGGCTGCATCTACATGGGGTGGCACATGAATGGTGGTACCATGGCCTAGTCACTTTGGGTCATCGGTCTATCACCACCTATGATGAGTTCACCACTAGACTCATAGAAAGATTCGAGAAGAAAGATCCAGAAGTGCATTTCAGGGAGTTGGCACAGTTGAAGCAGTACAGCACAGTTGATGCCTACATCGCTGAGTTTCAGAGACTCTCAGTAATGGTCACTGGAATATGGAGAGGCGGTTGGTGATCCTTTTCAGTGAAGGATTGATGGAACCACTCAAGGGTTGGATTAAAGCCTTTGACCCACCCTCCCTACAAGAGGCAATGAAGAAAGCAAGAAACATGGAGTGGGCTGCTCCTAAAGCAAGGTTTCAATCCAAGCCATCCTTTCACAAAGGGGATAAAGGAAAAAGACCTTACCAAAGACCTCATCATAAGGAGTTCAAACAGCATAACCCTCATGTCACAAGATTGGATCTGGAGACACAACGAACTTCGAAGAAAGGGGTTATGTTTCCGGTGTAGAGAAAAATGGTCTCAAGATCATGTTTGCTCAAAGGGAGTCAAATTTCATCAGATTGAGTACTATTCAGCTGGTGAAAGTAATTCTGATTTTTCAGACCAGCAGTCTGATTTTGATGATAATGAAGTGGAAAGAGCTCCAGAAGAGTCCGAAGATGAAAAGGGAAGTGGAGGTACCTTGGCTAAACTTTCGAGCTTTCAAAAGAATGAATCCTTCAAAGTTCGAGGGATGATTAAGGGGCAGCAAATAATTGCTTTGATTGACACCGGGGCAACACATAACTTCATTGATGAAGTTGTGGTGGCAAAAAAGGGGCTGCAAACAGAAGAGTTTGAAGGCTTCAAGGTTATGGTTGCGGATGGGTTTCACATCTCATGCACCAAGAAGATCTCAAACATGACTATGCAATTGGGAAACTATGAAGTCAAGGACGACTTCTATGTAGTCAACATTGGAGATACGGATGCCGTTGTAGGCATTCAGTGGCTGCGATCACTTGGAGAGATCTCTCTAAATATGCAAACCATGGAGCTTAAGTTTCATTCCGATGGGAAGAAGGTAGTACTAAGAGGAATGTCTAATGGGGGTCCTCAGATTGTGTCATTCAAGAGAATGGCAAGGCTGATTCGTCATGATCAGGCTGAGTGGGCTGCAAAATGTATGATTCTTCCTACTAGTCCGATTGAAACTAAGAGAGACTATCCTCCTGATATTCAGTTTTTACTCACAAAGAAGAGCAAGGTATTTGCTGATTTACCTCCTGGACCACCATCTGAACAGGGTTCAGAGCATATCATAGAGCTCAAGGAAGGAGCTAAACCGGTTATTACAACTCCATATCGGTACCCTAAGAAGCAGAAGGACGAGATTGAGAAAAACATTCAGGAACTCTTGGAGATGGGCTTCATTCGTCCAAGCAAGAGCCCCTTCGCTTTAGCAGTTGTTCTTGTGAAGAAGAAGGATGGTACCATGCGCATGTGTGTGGATTATCGTGCTTTGAATCAAAGCACCATCAAAAACCGATACCCCATTCCAAGGATAGATGAGCTCATTGATGAGCTACATGGAGCCAAGTTCTTTTCAAAGATCGATTTGAGATCGGGCTACCACCAGATTCGGATGAAAGGATCTGATGTTGAGAAGACAGCTTTTAGATGTCACTATGGCCACTTCAAGTTTTTAGTCATGCCATTTTGGTTGACTAATGCTCCTGCTACCTTCTAGTCTTGTATGAACAGAGTCTTTCAGAAGTAGTTGAGGAAGTCTGTATTGGTATTTTTTGATGACATCCTGATTTTCAGCAAGACATGGGAAGAACATCTCAAGCACTTGGAGGAAGTGCTTAGCATCCTAGAATCTGAGAGCTTATTTTCCAAAGAATCCAAATGTGAATTTGGAATGAAGGAGCTACTTTACCTTGGTCACATAATCAGTGATGAGGGAGTGAAGGTTGATCCTGAAAAGATCAAGGCAGTTGTTGATTGGCCACCGGCTGAGAACTTGACTCAATTGAAAGGGTTCTTGGGTCTTTGTGGATTTTATAGAAGATTTGTGAAAGGATACTCACATAATGCTGCTCCTCTTACTGATCTCACGAAAAAAGGGGCTTTTTGTTGGTCAGAAAAGGCTCAAACTACTTTTGATAAGTTTAAGAGGATCATGAGCTCTTGTCCGGTCTTGGCCATTCCAGATTTTTCGAAGCCTTTCAAGCTACAATGTGATGCATCCAGTGAAGGAGTTGGGGCTGTTTTGATGCAAGACAAACATCCCATTGTGTTTGAGAGCAGAAAACTATGAGGTGTTGAGAGGACCTACTCCATCTATGACAAGGAAATGCTCGCCATTATGCATGGATTAGCTAAGTTCAGACAGTATTTGGTGGGAAACAAGTTCATGGTCAAGACTGATCACAATAGTCTCAAACACTTCATGCATCAGAAGGATCTGAACGAAAAGCAACAAAAGTGGGTGAGTAAGCTTCAAGCTTACGATTTTGACATTGAGTATGTCAAAGGGAAAAATAACATTGTGGCTGATGCTCTATCTAGGAGACCCCATTTGAGCTCATTGTGTGAGCATACTGCTGATTGGAAGGATATGTTGCTTGTTGATTATGCCAAAAATCAGTTTGCAACCAGCATCATTGAAGGTACTTTTCATGATGAAAGGTACAAGGTGATTGAAGGGCTGATACACTACAAGTGTAGAATCTTTTTGGTGGCTGATTCTAAGCTCAAAAAGAAGATTTTATTGACATTTCATGACATTCCGCTTGTTGGTCATCAAGGGTTCTTTAAGACATATAGGCAGATCCGAGAAAGATTTTCTTGGAAAGGGTTGGAAGGGGAAGTTCAACGCTACATTCAGGAGTGTCCCACTTGTCAAATGAAAAAGAATGAGCGTACTCTACCTGCTGGTCTGCTGCAACCTCTCCCTATTCCCAATCAAAAATGGGAAAGCATATCGATGGACTTCATCACGGGGTTGCCCAAGGTCCAAGGGAAGGATTGTATCTATGTTGTAGTGGATAGACTAACAAAATTTGCTCACTTCTTCGCCATTACTAGCTCTTTTTCAACAGCCCAAGTTGCAGATCTATTTTTTCATGAGGTGTTTAGGTTACATGGGTTGTGTTGATGTGTTTTTCGTGACCGCACCAACGCAGAATAAAGTTGCCAACGGCTTCCCTATTCTCTCTTGATCAAAGTATTCCGCACGCTAAGATTGTAAGAAAGTTCGTGTGTTCAACTCCAAGGTTCTTTTAATACGAATAGGCTCAGTTTGGCTCGATGTGATTTGCTGGTATTTCAAGGGACTTACGGAATTGTTCAGCAGCGGAGAAAGAAATTCAAATGTTCGAAAGATCTGTCTATGGAGTTCGGTTTTCCTATTCTAACCAGAAAGTACTGAATGAAATGGTGTAAAGGTTAAGAAGATTCTAATCTACTCTAAGGTGTGGGATATGGAGCTCAACTTCAGCAAACTTCTAACCGGACTTCGCTTTGCCTCGCATCAGACAGCTTCCACGGAGTCGGTGCAATCTTCAAGGGAGATGACTAAAGATGTTCAAACCACCACTTGACATAAAGATACCATCACAACGACGCATACCATTATTCAAACTGTGATTGAAGTTAAGTACATGATATTCCAGTTGACCACACAAGGTGCATTCACCATCAGCGAATACACTAGTGGTATGGATAGACGAAGTTGCTTAGATCAAACACCACATTCCACAATTAACTTCTACTTGCATGAAAATGAAATTTACGCTACTCTACGCTACTTGAAGTAGAAGGGATGAAGAAACCTCGCTAGCTATCCATAACAAAGACGAATTTCACCATCAATGAAAGATCTTTTATTATGAAAGTTTTACACGATAATTTCTTACAAAAGTTTTCGAAGGAAAACTTTCCTTCTCCTCCAACTACACTATCAATCTACTTCTAAGTTATTTCTCTATTCTAACTTCTACTCTAATTCTACTGTCTCATGCTAAGCTCTACTAAAGGTACAAATGAGGGGGACTCCCCCTTTATATAGCTGGCCAAGTCCAACGGACGGCTCAGATTACAATCGGTTGGATGGCCCAGATCGTGCCACCTCAGCCCTAAACATGATTTTCCCTAAAAACCGCTACAAAGGAGAGTGGGGTAATAAATGCATCATTAATGGCCACCACCCTTCTAGAAGATTCCCGTCTACAGACGCGTTCACACTGTTCTTGATCTTCGTACTCGGCCAATTCTGATGATCGCTTGGAGGAGGGTAAAAGAGACTTTAAGATTGCCACCTCGAGTAATAGAATTTGGTAGAATCTGGAGTCCGACCGCTCTTGATTTTCTCCTTGACCCTTGCTCGAACTTCCATTCTTGAATTTGAAGGACTTCTCAGTCTTGGACTAGATCATTTCCGCTTGCCATGGGTGCACATTGGATTCTTGAGGAGAAACTCCAACACTTAGCCATTTCTTGCAACTTTCCTTCAAAACTTTATCTTCCTCCGAAGGTCGTAATATCATCGTGCTTCACCACCTCCAAACATCGTGCTCTGGCCTCGACGTTCCTCCTGCAAAACAAGCGAGGAGAAGAGTATTAGAACACTTCATAACACAAATTCACCTTACTTACCCGATTTTTCTCGCTTTGATCTTCAAGGGCTCATCGTTTTTCCTTTGCCAACTTCACGTTCAAATTCTTCGTGCCTTAGCCAAATTTTCAACCCATCCTGCATTCTGCCTGGCGCACTTCACTCTGATATTTCATTCAACTTTGGCTTGAGAAGAAATTCTTTCATCTAGAATTTGATCAAAAATCATCTAGGCGATCGCCTTCACATTCATCTACCAAGGCGTTTTATCTTCAACAGCATCATTTATTCCTTGCCTTAGAAAAATTTTCAAATTTCCCTTAGGAAATTCATCAACCTGGCGCCCATCAAAAATATTCACCCTAAAGGCCTCAACAAAGTGCAGAAGACTTCAAAATCCATTCCTGATCGACAATCATCAATACCCAGAAGAAAATTTCCTTCAGAACGTGCCAGACCCATGGGTGTACAACGAACGGGTTCATTTAATTTTTTAATTTTGAACCTTAGAAAAATAATTTCTCATCAAATTTAATCCATTTCATCATCTGTGAACATTTCTTTGTGCTCTGACTTGAAAATCTTTTTCGACCCCGTGAAGCTAGCATTATCGGACTCCTCACCTGGCAATTTATTCATGTCTTAAGAAATTTCATCATCTTCCACGTCTAGGAGTAATTTCCTAAGGAAGAAAATACTTTGCCTTAGAAAATTTTCAAATCATTTAGCATTTTGAAAATTTTTCCTTAGGAAATTTTATTCATTTTCAATCCTTCTTGTGGTGAAAAAAAATCTTTTATTAATTCGCTCGGAAAATTTTAATGCCTTGATCACACTTGTATGTCAACGCCCAACACCATTCTCCATCCTTGGACGTTCTCAGAGCTCCTCAGAAGTGAAGGGCGCACTTGGGCCATCAAGCCTTCAGTTTTAACACTTTAAGCACAAAGGCGCATTTCACAGGGGCTACTTCAAGTTTCAATCATTCGAATCTTTTCAATTCACCTCCTACAGATCAAGGCGCATATAGGGGGTTTGGCTTCAAGTTTTATTCTTATCTTTGCTTAGGGCGCATTTTGGGGTCTCCACTTTCAATTTTGTCACTTGGGCGCATTTACTACTAGCAACTTTCAATTTAAGTGACTTGGGCGCATTTGACAGGTGCAACTTCCATTTTGTAGAACTTAGAAAAAATTCCAGCTTCATCTTTTGACCAAGGCGCATTTGAGTGCTGGAGCTTTCACTTTTAGGAAGGGCGCATATGATGGGTCCTACTTCCAATTTGAAACACTTGGGCAAAATTCTCATCATTCCAACCTTCTTGGGCGCATTTGACCTTAACAACTTCAAGTTTTACCCAAAGGCGCATATGGCATGTCTAGCTTTCATTTTGACACTTAGAAAATTTTTTGGACTCCACCTCCTCCTAAGGGCGCATTTCACCCCCTGAGGTTTCATTTTTGAACACTTAGAAAACTTCTCAAGCTCTCCCTTTAAGGGCGCATTTGGGGGTCCTTACTTCCATTTTCAAAACACTTAGAAATTTTTTAGCCCCTCTTATTCTTAGCTAAGGCGCATTTGAGACCTCTTACCTCCAATTTACCCTACGTAGAAAAATTTCTTCACTCCAAGCAAGCTGGGCGCATTTAGCCAGGGCTACTTCCAGTTTTAAACACTTAGAAATTTTTTTAGCCCCTCTTAAAGTTCAAGGGCGCATTTTACCAGTTGAGCTTCCAGTTTGTGGCTTGGGCGCATTTAGACTATGCTACTTAGAACATTTTGAAGTCTCCTCCAATGTTGGGCGCAAATGGAGGGGTGATCTTTCAATTTCGACATGTCCAAGTTCAAGGGCGCAAATAAGACCCCAAGCTTTCATTTTTTTACCACTTAGACTTTTTCATATTTCCTTACTCCACCCTGGGCGCATTTAACCCCTTGAAGTTCCATTTTTCAACTTGGAATATTTCAAGGGTCCACTCATGAGTCAAGGCGCAAATGAGGCAGGGAGCTTCAAGTTTGTGTGCCTTAGATAAATTTCAAGTGCCTTCTCTTCATCTTGGGCGCATTTGGAGGGTCAAGCCTTCATTTTTCAAACACTTCAAGAATTCTGATCCGTCTTTGGCCTTTTAAAGCAAGTTTTGATGCTGGACCTGAAAAATTATCAAACTTGGTGGATTTCTTGTCCTTTGCCGGATTTAGGGTGACCTTCTCCTACTAACCCTAATTTTCTATTTTTAGAAAGTTTGCCAATTTTTGCATTCTAAGCCAATTCCAAGCTCCAAAAACGTTGGATTCTACCTTGTTCTGAACCTCGGGAAGTGGTTGAGCTGTCGGGCCCTGATACCTGCATGCCCTTGCTATTTTTAGTAACCTGCTAAAAATAGAAACTTCTCAAAAAGTCTACAAATTTTGCGTGTTGATTGCTTGAAGGGTATTGATCGTGACAGGACGCTGCTTCCGCCTGGCCATCGTGTTTCGCCCCTAATTTTAGGAAACCCTAATTGACCTGCTAAAAATAGTAACCATCTGATTCTTCATTCTCTGTAACTTGGTTTGCCTTAAAATTCGCGCCAAAGACTCTTCATCACATGTTTGACTTGTGCTCGCCGAGATTTGGTACCAACCTGCCAATTTAGCTACTGCTGAAGTGACTTACTATTCATAGTAAGTGCCTGTTTCTGAGACCTCCTTTGCTCCGTTTGCCTTGAAATTTGGACAGTGTGTTCGTCGTTGGTGAACTTGCCCATTTGTGCTGACGCCGAGATCAACTTTCTATTTATAGCCTCTCGTCCAAAACACCTTACTAAAAATAGTAGGTCTTCTGATTGCCTTCAAATTTTGCCAGCAGACTCTCGAAAGGATGCTGATCGTGATGGGTACTTCAGTTTTGAACATTTTGACCTCTGACTCCTCATTTTTAGCACTAAAGCTCGAAACCCTAATTTTGTGCATGTTGCTCAGATGAGCTTCGTTTGATGTTTCAGTTGCATGATGATCAGTTTGCAGTTCTGAGGTGTTGAGTAGCTGCCCAAGTGACACCTGCTAAAAATAGAAAGCAGCCGGAAAAGTGATCAACCGGCTGTCGGGTGATCTTGCATGTCATACTGCCCGAAAAATCTTGAAAAACCCAGAAAAACCCAGAAAAATTTCCAACATGCACGCACTGGCTAAAAATAGTAAGTTTCTGAAAAGTGGTCAGCTCCATTTGCATGTTACACTGTCGCGAAGCTATTGGAAAACCCAGAAAGAAAATGCCGACATGCGCTGAAAATGTCTGCATGCAAACCCTAATATCGGCCTCCGAAGGCTGAGTGCTGAAAGTTGTCGTCCAGCTTTGCATGTCATATCGCTGCGAAGGTCTCTGAAAACCCATAAGGAATCTCCAGACATGCGTTGAAAAACTCTGCGTTTAAGCCCTGAAAATTGCCTCCGAAGGCAGAACTGCTAAAAATAGCAAGTTGTCTGTTTTTGCTCAAAATTTGTCAAAAGTGAACTTGAAGTGCCCGAAATGCAATGTGACCATCAGAATCCCAAAATTGCTGACAAAATGCCTATAATTGCATACTTACTAAAAATAGTAAGTAGTCGAAACTTGATGAAACTTCAGTGGAGACCTGCTGGAAGCATACTAATAACCATGTTAAGCTCAATTTGCAATTCATTCACCTCATTTGACTTCAGGTTGGCTAGGAAATTCAAAACCCTAATTTTTCGGACTTGGCCAAAATTTCAAGCTTAAACCTCAATGACGGGCACAATCCCGGAAAGACAGACAGTAGAAAAGAGAGACAACGACAAAACGAACGAAAAGCAAAGCCAAAATTAGGGGGTCCCCATTTGCAATGGGGCGATGTGTGAAAAAACGTCACAAAAGGTTGCCAAAAAACATTGTGAGTGATAGGGATAGCAAGTTCCTAAGCACTTTTTGGCAAGAGTTCTTTAGAATGAGTGGTACTGTGCTTACCCCAAGCACTAGTTATCACCCCCAAACAGATGGACAAACGGAAATAGTGAACAAGTGGTTGGAAGGCTATTTGAGAAACTATGTTTCGGAGCAGCAAAGAGCATGGGTGAAGTGGCTTCACATAGGCGAGTACTGTTATAATTCTTCTTTTCACATGTCAATAGGGATGTCACCTTTCTTGGCTCTTTATGGTTATGACGCTCCTAGCTTTGCTGATTTGGTGTTTGGTGATAGCAAAGCCCCTCAAGCCAAGGATTTGTTGCAGCAGAGTCAAGATATCATGAAATCATTGAAGAACAATCTTCAGATTGCACAGAATCAGCAGAAGATGTATGCTGATCAGCGGCGTGTTGAGCGCTCTTTCGAGGTTGGAGATATGGTTTATCTTTGATTACAGCCTTACAGATAGTCTACTCTCAAGAAGAGTGGAGCTAAGAAGATCAAACCTTGTTTCTATGGGCCATTCAAAGTTATCAGAAAGGTTGGAGCAGTAGCTTATGAGTTGGAGCTACCTTCTGATAGCACAATACACAATGTCTTCCACGTGTCTCGCCTCAAAAAGGCACTTGGACACAATGTTGTTGCTTCACCACAGTTACCACCTTTGGATGAAGAAGGACAGTTGGTTTTGATTCCATAGGAGATTTTTGAATCCAAAGAGCGTTCTTTGAGAAAAAGAACAATCAGAGAATACTTGGTGAAGTGGAAAAACTTGCCTACAGAGGATGCAACTTGGGAGAATGATGAGATTCTGCAGCATCCAGGTTTGCGATTGCTTGAGGACAAGCAATCTTGGGGAGGGCAGAATGTAATGTCCCCTTCTCAAGCATGATCTTTCCAGGTGATCGTTGGCCTATTCCGAAGACCCGTAGGCTACTCGGAAGGTGAAATTAGGGTTTCATGTTTTGGAGGTTGCTTTTGCTCGAGGTTGGTTGATTTAATGGCAGATTCTTTCTAGGTTTTCAGAGAGCTTCGCAGTGGTATGTTTTTCTTGGCATTCTGAGCAAATTCAGGAATTTACTATTTTTAGTAAATTCTATTTTTAGCAGTGGTCCAGTCAGCATCAGCTCAGTCAACTTTCCTCTCCTGGCAGTTCATTGGGTAATTCTGATTTTTGGCTTAAGGGGTTCATTTTGAAGATATGAGTTATTTTAAATCAAAATGTTTTATTTTAAAAATACCCCTTGGCCTAGTGATATAACTTAACAGTTGTTTTAAAGAAGGGGACTTTGAGGGGTGTTTTCTCATGAAGGAAATATTTTAATATTTCTAAAGTTTATAATTGCTCAAGGGGAAATGGACGCCTTTTGGAAGGAGTTTATATTTATTTAAAAAAAGAGAAGTGATTAATATCTCTCAAGGAAGGTATGCCATTGGGAAGAAAGAGTTTGGGTCAAAGTTTAAACCTAAAAGCAGCTTGGGATTAGGGCGTACTTTCTAGAAGCCTTCGGAGTCTTCTCTTCATTCTATAAAGGAGGTTCCTTCTCTTCTTTCCACATATCTTTTGTCTACAAGAATGTTATGCTACCGGATTGGCTGTGGGATTGCTTCGAGGAATGTAAGCCTCCTAGCTTGGCATTGCTTCTCACTTGAGATATAGCGACTAGTGGTGAGGTAGTGTAGTTTGAGTGATTTGTAGTGGATTTCTGCATTGTAGTCATTGTGTGGCTTTGTAGTTCCTTTTATGCATATTAGTGAGAATTATGGAGTTGCATTTTCCTTACAGCAGATTGTTGTTTTTATTCATAGTTGAAAAAATACAAAAGAAATCTTTCTAGGTGTTGCACTAATCTCTCTGTCTGTGAGGGGCGACCCCTTTCCCTAAGTTGCAGATTTTTTAGAGAAGTCTTGAATTTTTAAAGTGAAATCACCCCTCTTGCTGGGCCGTACCTTTTGACTTTGTCTTGAAATTCGTGCATATTTAGTATGGGGTCTTTTGATTAGTTTTCAGTGCTCTATCTTGGTCGCCTTCATCATTAGGGTATATTGCATTTCGTTTCATGTCAATTGGATGAGTTGTGAGAGAGATACAATCATTTTAGTGTGGTGTTAGGTTGCTGGTTATAAATTTAAAGTGCATGTCTGTCTAAATTAGAATCATCAGTTTGGTCGTTGAGTGAAGTTATTGGTATTGGCATCATTGATTAAGCAAAGGAGAGTTCTCTTATATGATGTAATGCTAATTTGTTATAATCCTATGCTCTTGGCAGGCAATCTCTTTCATATTTTAAGCTAAACAGTAGTACTGTCAGCAGCTCTTCTAATCATGCTTATCATGTTGTGTAATGATTACTTTACTTTCTTAAGTTGCATTGTATTTCTTTATATCTCCATCATATGGTAGCTCCAATTCCATCTTGGGTTGGAAAGCACATTCTTGACGTTGAGTTACTTCAGCATTCTTGCTTATTTCCCTTAATTACATTGTAATTCTTAGCACCTCCGTCATATGGTAGCTCCAATTACATCTTGGGTTGGAAAGCACATTCTTGACATTGAGTTATTTCAACTTATTAGTTGGTAGGGATCCTCTGACCACATGCTCATCGTTCTCCGGTGCATTCTTCGTTAGAGTTCTTTGTATTAGCTTTTCTTTAGGATCCTCTGACCAATGCTCACACCTTGCCCACATCGGGATCCTGGTGTACATTCTGGTTAGAGTTGCTTTCAACATCGTTTTGGTTTAGAGCTAACCTTAATAAGTGCGTGTTGATTGTAATTTGCAATTGAAAAACAAAAAAAATTGGCTTGAAATATTTCAACCTTGTGATGGGCGCAAATAACAAATAGAGCTTTCAATTTATTTGCCTTAGTTAAATTTCAAGTCTCTAGCCTCTCAAAGTCAGGCGCAAATCCACCCTTGAAGTTTTAATTTAATGACTTAGGAACTTTTAATTTCACCCTCTCTAGGTGTTATCATGGAATCTAGCAGCGCTCGTTCCACAGATAACCCCCCTATGAAACTTGTCCATTTCCTAGGATTCATGAAGTTCATGTACGCATAACGAAGTGATTTTCAAGCCACCTCAAAATGCGTTCCAAAGTCTCGAATAGTCAATTCGAGCATCGCCCTATGTTCGCCTTGCGAAGACCTTCGAAACAAGCTCCTTCGTGAAGTCTCACTGTTCGTACTTAGTGAGTTGCGAAAAATGCAGTGGCACTGAAAAAAGTGCGCTCCTGCCCTGAAGCCAAAATTTGGCTAAGTACAAAAAGTGCAAGGGCGCTAAAATTTAGCGCCCCTGCATGAAGTGAATTTTCTAAAAAATGTAATAGCGCTAAATTTTAGCGCCATTACACTTTGTCTTGCCACTTAAACTTTTTATGGCCCTGGCACGTTTCTTCATGATTTTCACTTTTTTCGTCAATCGTGCCACTTTTCGTGCCTAAATTTATTGCTCGACTTGAGTTAGGTTTTTGATTTTCTCTTCAACTTAAAAGTGTTAATTCACCATTTTCATTGTTTATGTTTTATGTTCTTTCCTCTCTTCATGCTAGGCGAGTTTTCTTTAAACTGCAAAAACGTGCTTTTGGATTTCACATTCTTCTCCAGCAATCTTCGCGTTTTGTCTTGGTAAGTCTATTATCCTTGCTTTCTCTTCTTTTTCATTCGTTTCTGTATACGTTCTAGGATTAACATATGCGTTTGTTTTTGTTTTCTTTCCACGCGTTGTTTCTCTCTTTCTCTCTTCAACCTCTTTCATCTTCCCACGCATTTCCTTCCTCTCCATTCGCGTTTTTCTCTACATGCGTTTTTCTCTATTCGCGTGTTTTCATCTTACCCTCACACAATGTAACTCTTGTGTTTCATTTTCCATACATTCTCCTTGCTTTTTATTCCAACGCTTTCATGCTAACACCACGTTATCCTTGTCGCCCTCTTCATACACTTTGGTAAGAACATTTTGAAATCTCTTAGAGATTTTCTTTAGCCCTTGAATGCGTATACAATGGTATTCAAACAAGTCCCAAATCGCATTTCCATGTTACAAGAAACTTTGCCAAGCATGAGCGTTGTTTCCTTATATCTCTACATTTGTTTTACCAAAAATGTCCTTTAGATGCTGAAGCGCTAAAATTTAGCGCCATGACATGATAAATATATCAGAATATTTTCTAACTCTGAGAAATGTAAGGGCGCTAAAATTTAGCGCCTTTGCATCAAAAGTGACTTTTCCAAAATGTACGGGCGCTGAATTTTGGCACCCTTACACTTTTTCCAATTTTCTACAATCTTTTCCAGATGAGCTTCATTTTTTACCAGTGCACTCTTGAACCTTGTTCCTTTCATTTTTGTGCATCATTTTGCGTGCCTTGTCATCCGCTCCATGCTTTCCCATCCTCTTTGCTCGTTTCGTGTATTCCCATGTTTCCTAACAATTAATGTTTGTTCTAGCTCAACGAATTGCAGTCTCTTTTCAAAGATCTTCAAGTCAGAGTGATCAAAGTTCTAGTTGTTTTTGATGACTGCCAGCAAGCCTCCGTCTTCTTTGAAAGCAAAAGGAAAAATGAAGTACAAATATCAAGGTGTCTATCTGCCGACTGTAGTGCTCTCCAAGGTGGAAGAGATAAAAGACACGGAAGTTGGTCATCAGGACGTGGTTGATTTCGCAAAACAAACAGAGATGAAGCCTCTTCCTGATTCAATGAGAGAAATCGTACACAACAACCTTCATTTGGTGGCAATGTTTCCTACAGCTGCACATAATACAGAGTTTGTTCTTCAGGTGGCGTCTCACTACATCAGAGAAAGTAGAAGTGTGATCGATTCTTCTAGGCACGAGATTCTGAGACTCGACCCTGATTTCTTTGACATTGTTTTCAAGGTTCCTCATATGGAGAAATACATTGATATTTCTATATCAAAAGCATAGGAGATTTTTGACGCTGATCCTAATAAAGCTAAACACTTAATAAACACTCAATGGTTAAAGAAGCCTAGATCATCTGTTTGCAGATGGCCGAAAGGACTCCTGCGAAGTGATTTCAAAGATGACATCAAAGATATGATCACATTTCTAAGCAGAGTGAAGGGCTTGCCGGAATCATCCACTTTTCACGATTGGATGTATCAATACATCAGGATCATAAGAAGACAGAAGGTGCATATTGACTAGGGCAAACAGATCAGTGATGAAATACATGAGCAGTTAATCAATGCTCCTTCTACATTGAAGTTCTATATGACTTCTTACCTGGTGTACGCGGTGGCTATAATGAGACAATTCCCAGGTCTATCTACAAAAGGGAATCAGATGATGGTACCTGTGTACAGATATTTCTATCAATTGGAGCTGAAGGAAAGCTTTCATCACTTCAGGTGGGTCACAGATGCTTTCTTTGCGCCTTTGCTTTTCAATTTTTGATCCAGCTCTTGAAAGAAGAAGAGTATCTGATGAGGCTTATAAGGTGGTAAGTAAAGTTGGATGCCTGTTTCTTCGATTCCCAACGTTTACTTACTTTAGAGTAGGGTGCTACACTAGTTGTACCTACATGCTACCACGTTATCCTTTGGATAAGTGGGTTCTCATGGAAACATGCAGACAGTTGATGTCAGTGCAAAAAGAACGAAGAAGCAACCACAAGCGTGGATTCAAGTTCCCACTGACCATCGGCTGATATACTATCCAAATTGCACAAAAGGCTAAGTTTGTTTATGCTGAAATGCAGATCATGACAATCAAGACCTACAGGTATAGGTTTGATTTCGATTACCGAGATGTCAGAAAAAGGTTGCAAAAGGGTCATCATCAAAGGTACCATTTTGAGGACATTTGGGCTAATTGCAGAGATGAAGCAGCCATTCACAAAATGGACTATTGCAGGTTGACTGTTCAACAGATCAGAGATCTTGATATTGCTGACCTACCAGAGGATTTAGCAGATCCAGATGATATCATGAATGCTATCTATGATGAGCAAGAAATTGCTGAAAGGCCGTTGCCTACAATACAATGGTCTAGGAAAGAAGTTACCAGCATAAGAGAGAGGTTGAGGCCAATCCTAGGCAACACTACAGAATGGTTACATAAACATGGTTATGAAATGAAAAGTTTCAGAACAGACTCAGAAGGAGAGGAATCCGAAGCAGAAGCTCGCCAACAGCAAGAACTCCGCAACAAAAATAAATCAGCGGTTGTTCCCACTTCTTCACGAAGAGGTCCTAGGATCAAGTTCACTGCTGGCAAGAAAGATACCCAATCAGTCTGAGAGACAGAAGTCACGGAATCTAATCCATCTCGCTCAAAGGGTAAAAGGTCTATTCTAGAGGAGGTAGATTCTGATGAAGAAGAAACTTCAAGTGATCAATCCGCTGAAGATGAAGATTCAGCAGAAGTAGACTCCGATGCAGAAGAGGTTTCTAAAAGCGGGCAAGAGTCTGAAGAAGGATCTGAAGGTGATTTTGAATGTGAACCAGAATCGGAGAGACAAGAGGGTGATCAACAGGAACCCGGGCATGATCAAGAAAGAACTACTTCTCCTCCTGAGAATGTAGTTGAGGAAATTCCCAGAACATCATCGCCTGTGACTTCCAATGTTCCTCATACCCCTCCAAATTCATGAACTGCTCCACCTCCTGTTCCCTCCTCACCTATTCCTACCACATGCATTCCTGCAGCCGAGATATGCACTATCCCTGTAGCATCAACCTCGCTTGATACTCCCTCAGTGAAAAGCATCCATACGGTTGATATACTGTCGAGCCCTCCATCGTCCATTCCTAGCCTGTCTTCACCAACGTATTATATCAGTTCTGAAAATGAATTCAATCGTTTCATGAATGAGTCAATGCGTGATCAGCTCAATCTGCCAACTACAAGAGCGATGATGACAAACACTTCTCCTATTGTCACGATACCTATGGTAACTTCAGACGTGACAATAACTTCAGAAGTAGCAATGGCAAATGAATTGACAGTGAATCCAGAAGCTCACACTTCCTTCCTTCCCCCTTGGCTAATATCTCAAACGTCGAAGCATAAAAAGAAAATGATTTCTTCGGAGGAGCTCGACCTCGAAGAGATAGTCCTTCCAAAAGCTAAAGGGAAGAAAAAGGCAAAGGTATACTCAAGGTTGAACGTTGATAAGTTTGGCCACAAGTATGCGAAAATTGGAATACCACCACATGAAGAAGGTGATGTCAATATGGAAGACTACACGGTGACAAAAGTTTAGCTTGGCAAGGTTTCCAATGAAATTGCAAAAGCCGATGCAAAAGCACTTTGGATATCTTGGCTGGAAGGCTAGATAAAGTAGAGCAAGCTCGCAATATGTAGAAACAGAGGGCAGAGCATTATGCCACTGTTGTAAAGAGACTTGCAGGTTCTCCAAGTAATGCATAACCGCTGACAGTGGTAAGTATTGAAGACCCAGCTGTCAAGAAAGCTAAGAAGTTCACCTCCAAAGGCAGAGTGTTGTATGATTTTGTTGAGAAGATCATTGAACACGGATCTCAGATTATAATGGCTGCGGACGAGAAAACTACCTTGTTGGCCAAGCTCACCATAGAGCTTGATAAAGAAAAAAGTGTACTATCCCAGGAGCGCATAGACATGGAAAAATGCCTGTTGTCATGATCGGAAATGAAACAGGTAAAGCTCAGTAAATTGGTGGAGGTTGGGGTAATTCCTGACAAAGAAAAGTTCGTTGAGGTAAGAGAATCATTGAAACACAGAATTCAAGTAATTCAATCTCTTACGGAAGATCTCCACCAAGTACAGGAAGATGTCGAAGGACATCGCGCTATTCTTGAAAAAGGTATCAAAGAGTTGTCTGGTCAACTTTTTGAGGAAAATCGTATGTTCCTTCCGGCCACAGAAATATCCCAGATCTTCAAGGAAGCCATCATGAAATTGATTGACAGTTCAGACTTCTAAGAAGCTTCACTGAACATCATTTGTGATACAAGGCTCACATTGGATAACCTGAAAATGCATCTTGATAGGTGCAAGAAGGTTCACTGATCTTCCATGAGATCGATCACGAGAATTCACACCATTGTGGATTACACCGTTGGTCCAGATGAGAAGTTTGTGCAGGAGACTAGGAGGAAATTTGAAGGCTTCTGCGCCCAAGGCAAAGAAACATGAGGCAGCCTCCTATTCTCCAGTGTTAGACATTTCCGGTGCATCCCTTTATGCATCTTGTAAATATTTCTTGACATTTTCGAATGTCTGTTTGTAAATTATACTTACACCAAGCTCAAAGATGTAATATTTTGAAAACAAATTACACTTTGACTTTGGTCAAAGTTAGGTGAGATCTCCTAAAATCGCTCACCTAACTTTCCTTAATTTCCTCAATCAGTTTCCTAATTTTGCTCATCCCTCTTGCTATATAATGTGAGGGATTTCCATTGTAAATTTATCTTTAGTATTTTGCAACGAAGTGCTGCCCTTTTTGAAGCAAATTTGTGAAACTTTGCGTTCATGCTTTGTGAATGGAATTCGATCAATAAAGAAGAGGATTGCAAACCAAACTTTGTGTTGGATTCGATACTTTTGTGAGTTGATCTTATTGGTGGTGATTAGGTGATGAAATCTGAAGGACTCTAAGTATTTTATGTAAACTTTGTGTTGCATCTATTATTTAGATTTGCATTTTTGTTTCTGTTTATCATTCGGTTGAATAATCTACAAGACTTTGTGCTTGTAATTGTTCATGCTCTTGAATACTTTTGTTGAATGATCTACAAGACTTTGTGCTTGTAATCGTTCATGCTCTTTGATACTTTGGTTGGATGATCTACAAGACTTTGTGCTTGTAATTGTTCATGTTGTTCGAGGAATTGCTGCGTCTAAGAAGACTTTGTGCTTCTAACGTGACAAATGATATACTCTGCACAGATCCATCATTGATAAAGCTACGGAACGACTTTGTGCCTTCGTGAGCTTTCCCTTTTACTTTATTTGTCTATTGTTAATTACTTCTGGTATCTCTACGCTTCGCTTTGACAAGATAGAGGTATTGTTATTACTGCTAGTTGTTCCTTTCAAGTTATTAAGGATTGTGAACTTCCAACGGTGAAGCATTGTAAACATCTTCTTTGAAAAAAGAGAGAAGGATGAATGTAACACACCCCCCCCACTTCGTATGTTTTGTGTACATTTTGTAATTACTTGTTTGTTTTACTATCACTTCTGTTAGCAGTAAGAAGGGCGCCTCCCCTTTCCGAGAGGAGAGATTCATATCTCACATAGCTGTGGCTAAAGTCCAAGTTGTGTAATCTATCGAAAAGCTGATTACATAATTTTCACCCAACAGTTTTTTGGCGACTCCGCTGGGGAAACGACATACGCAATCTAAGCTTCACGCTTCTGATTGAAGTAGATAAGTTTCCTTTTTCTTGCTATTCTTTTGTATATTGTTAACTCTATAACATCCATGTATTCAAATCTACATTCTGGCGGACCGAATATATACAAGAGGATTGAGGGCTCAAGGAGTAATAGATCCACTTTTCGAAGAGTTGTTGCAACGGGACTTCCCATTTACTCTTCCACAAGTAAGGTCACCATTGCAACGTGCTATAAGCTACCCTCCACGTAGCCAAAGATCTCCTCTCCCAAGTGTTTGGTCTGTTTACCGCAGACATCCTGTTCAAGTACCTGTTGTGCAACCAGTCATGGCCGCACCACCTACAGGACCATGGGGAAATGCTTTTGGTCCCCTCCGTTTGGCTGCGCCTTTGCACAAACTGCCACGTGTGTCCAGGAAACATCTCCCAAAATTTCAAGGTGATAGAAAACAACACCCCGATGAGCACATATCTGCATTCTACATCATATGTGGCATTCTTGGCATTGAACACGAAGATGTTTCTGTAAGATTTTTCATTGAATCCCTTCAAGGGGTTGCAGCCGAATGGTTCTTTACTCTTCCTAATGCCTCCGTCACCGATTGGGCCTCTCTTCACACTAAATTTGAAGAAATATTTAAGCCTGCTGAAGATTCACATGCTCTATTGGCGCAGCTCACCACCATGCATAAAGAGGCTCACGAGCCTATGCGCGAGTTTGTGGCAAAATTCAATAAATTGGTGACGCGGATCCCAAATGATGCAAGACCAACAGATCATAACCTAAAGTGCTTCTTCATCAACACTTAACTACCTAAGGTGAGTTTCTACTTACGTAGGGAAAATCTTGTTAACGTTGAAGCAGCCCAGCAATTGGCTACCAGTCTGGAGGACAACATGATCCTTGCTGGAGAAATCAGGATGGGGACTAACAGAAATAAGAGGATGCAAGCCTCAAGGTCTTCGGCGTCCAATGTTAGTACTCCCACTGCCAGCTCAAATTTTACGGATCCCATGGTCCAAAGGTTGGCAAATGAAGTTTTGTCTCTTAAGAAACAAGTTTCAAACAACAACAACAGTAACAACTACAAGGACGTCCCTAGGAGGACTTTCCCTAACTATGTTGGTAACAAAAACTAGAATCGTCTCCCAGCACCTCCAAGAAGGCTAGCTATGGAAGCCCCGTCTACCAACAATGCTGCAGGATACTATGAGACTGAACAAGATGATTATGCGCAGCCCGAATACCCTGAAGAAGAAAATGCCGACCTCTTCCAAGAAGAAGAAACTGAACCGGCTGGCGACTCCAAGATTAGCTATTTGCAAATGATGGAAGAAGAAGAAGAAGAAGAAGAAGAAGACGACTTGGTGACTGACACTTACGCTGTTTTTACGCGACATCAACAAAATCAGCTTGATAAAGCTCAAGCTGCTGCTGTTCTAGAAAAAGAGAAGCCTCCAGTAACGATCACCAACAAAGGATCTCCCCTCCCTTGGCAACCTAAGAAAGTAGCAAATCCACAAGTAAGTGCACCTCGCTCCCCTTCATCAACTCCCGTTATTTCTAAAGCTAATCCTCTTGTTCCAAAGACTAGTGTACCTTATGTGAAACCAATCAGTGAAGTTACGACTTCCAACCTACAAAGTTCTTTCCAGGCTTTCGACATTATTGACCATGCCAAGAAAACCAAGGTTCAAATGTCCGAGGCTAAATACCTCAAAGCCAACCCCGACCAATTTGACAGGCTTGTCAAGTTCGTCAATGATAAAAAGATTTCCCCAAGTCAGGATACTCCTCTTGACATCCCAGTTACTCCTAAACCCAAGATATCACAGAGTAACCTTGTATCTAATCCGCCAACCGCTTTCGGACGCATTGATCCATTTTTCATCTCCCTACTCGTAAATGGTTTTAAGCTGAGTAACTGTGTCATAGACTCTGGTGCATCCGACAATGTAATGCCCGCCAAGGTAGCTATTGCGTTAGGCCTTGAAATGACCAAAACCTTCAGCCGTTGTTTTTCCATGGAGAATAAACAAGTGCCATTGATCGGTCAGATCAAAGATGCGCAATACGCATTCGCCGCATACCTAGAGAAGAAAATAAAGATGACGGTCCTCGTGGCCGATGTACCAGCTTCCTATGGTATCCTCCTCGGACGCAATTTCTGCAAAGATGTTGCAGGAGAACTAAGTATGGATATGTCCGAAGCAAGAATACTAGTAAAAGGTGTGATGCAAAAGCTGATTCCTGAAAAAGAATCAAAGTTTTCAGTTGCCAAGTTAGATGATCCCAGAGCTTAGATTTTGTTCGAATCCTTAGGTGTGGGAACTTACTATCTACAGACAAATGAAGTAGGAGAATCCTTGACTCAGAATGAGTTAGAGAATGATGATATTTCTTCCACTTCAAATGAGACGTCATCAGGAGATTTGTCCATCTCCGACCATGAATCTTCATCAGATGATGAAGTTTTGGACTTCGACACTGTTAGCATTGGTGATCCCAACGGTGTCTGGTTGCTCGAATTCGATGGTAGCTGCTCTTCGATTGGCTCTGGAGCAGGAATGGTTTTCATTTCGCCAACAGGAAAGTTTTTCCCTTTCTCTTTCAAGTTCCAGTTTGATAACACCAATATCACTGCCGAGTATGAAGCCCTATTGTTGGGAATGCAAGTTGCGCTAAAGAAAGGTATAAAGAATGTTCATGCACAAGGTGATGTTGAGCTGATAGTATGTCAAGTAAGAAATCTCTATCAAACAAAGAATGAGAGACTCAGGCATTATCGTAATCTAGTATGGGATTCCGTTGAGGAATTTGAAGCTTTTGATATCTCTGTGGTTCCCAGAGAATACAATACTAAAGCTAATTCCCTCGAGATCTCTGCCACGCTCTTGGTGCCACACAAAGATTTCCAAGGTTCTACTTACACCATAGAGTTGGTTTTCCGCCCAAGTGTCCCTGACAATTCAGAGAACTGGCAGATTTTCAATGACGATCATCAAATCACTGCCTTTCTTGAGAAAGCAGAGAATTTTGATGAGTTGTATTTTGAAGGCAACGATTCTCTGCCTCGAGAATCCGTGTCCAATATAGATGCTATCACAGGTGAAGAATATTTACAACTAAAAGGGAATAAGATTCCCAAAGGATTGGTATCCTTGGAGAAGCTTTTTGACAAGCATGATCGCCACGTGAAGAAGCAACTCTCAGATTCTGACTCGTCTAATGAAGTAGAACAGATTAATTTAGGAACTGAAGCCAATCCTAAGATGGTCAACATTGGAAAATGTTGCACGACCGAAGAAAGAAGACAGTTTGCTTAGCTTCTGCAGGAGTATATTGATGTCTTGGCATATTCATATGAGGATCTAAAATCATTTCAGCCCAAAGAAGTGCAACATGATATTCCTCTCAAGGTTGGAGCTTTGCCTTACAAACAAAAGCAGAGGTAGTACAATCCCAAGATTTCTGGAACAATTTTGGCGGAAGTTCAAAAGATGCTGAATGCACGGATAATTTTCCCTATCCATCATTCGACGTGGATAGCCAATATCGTCCCCGTTTGTAAGAAGAATGGTGAAATCCGCATTTGTGTAGATTTCAGAAATCTAAATCAATTGTCTCTCAAAGACAATTACCCACTTCCAGTGATGGATCAAGTTCTACAAAATGTAACTGGATCCGAGATGCTCTCCATGCTAGACGAATTTTCCGGTTATAATCAAATTGAAGTTAATTCAAGCGATCAACACAAAACCGCTTTCACAACGCCATGGGGAACCTTTGTGTATGGCAGGATGCCGTTTGGTTTGATCAACGCTGGCGCTACATTCCAACGTGCCATGGATCTCGCTTTCCGCAACGTGATGGGCAAGTTCATTGTGGTGTACCTTGATGATCTCACGGTTTTCTCTAAGCAACGTCATGAGCATTTCTACCACTTGAGGAAAACTCTAGAGAGATGTCGTCAGCACGACATTTCCCTAAATCCCAAAAAGTCAACTTTTGGGGTGACAGAAGGTAAACTTCTTGGTCACATTGTATCTGCTGAAGGAATCAAGATTGA
The DNA here is from genome assembly GCA_007258455.2 of Sequoia sempervirens. Lineage (NCBI taxonomy): Eukaryota > Viridiplantae > Streptophyta > Pinopsida > Cupressales > Cupressaceae > Sequoia > Sequoia sempervirens. Next base: position 185,686 of record VDFB02299868.1, on the reverse strand, counting down.
CTTGGAAAGAGTCAATGGAATTAAATCTCTCGTTTTGCCATCAAGCAAGAAAGCTGTTCATTCCTTTTTCGGCAAAGTAAACTTCTTAAGGAGGTTTCTCCCGGACTTCGCTGAAAAGACCCGTCATATTGTAAATATGATGAAGGGTAACACCACATTTTATTGGACGGAAGAAGGCAAAGCAGCGTTTGATGACATCAAGGAGGCCATTGCTCATGCGCCTGTGTTGGTTTGCCCTAACTACACCAAAGATTTTGTTATGTACAGTTATGCTTCTGAGCATACACTATCAACAATTTTGGTACAGGAAAATGATGAAGGCTTTGAATCCCCCATTGGACTCATGAGCTGCCCCCTGAAGAATTATGAATTGAAATATTCTCAAATGGAGAAGCATGCTTTTGTAGTTGTAAAAGCTGTCAAGCATTTCCGGTTCTACATTCTAAGCAGTCATGTGAAAGTTCTCGTCCTAGATTCGACTGCCAAGTCTATCCTAACACAACAGGAATTTGGAACAAAAAGAGGCAATTCGATTGCCAAGATTCAGGAATATGATCTGGAAATTAAACCCACTAAGTTGATACGTGGATGTGGCCTTTGTCAGCTTATTGCAGAAAATAATCCAGATGAAGAAATTTCAGAGAATGAAGAAGTCTCAGACGAAGAAGAGGTTGATCCTAGTACACTTCCAATGGTACTATTTGTTAGCACCACTGACGAATGGTATTCCAACATCGCTCACTTGCTGACATACGGAGAATGTCCCAATCATTTGACTCCGAAGGAAAAGAGAACCGTCAAGTTGAAATCAGCTAATTTTGTCTTATGGGACAACGGCTTGTATAAACGTGCAATGGACGGGACATTTCTCAGATGTGTTGATAAAGAACAACAGCAAAAGTTGCTGAAATCTTACCATGATTTGGCATGTGGTGGACATTTCTCGGCGCCAGTAACCACTCACAAAATCTTGAGAGTGAAGTATTACTGGCCCACACTTTTTTAGGACACGTACTCTTGGGTGCGTAAGTGTGAATTGTGCCAACAGTTTGTCGGTCGTCCCAGGTTGGCATCTTTGCCATTAAAACCTGTTGTGATTGATGAACCTTTCCAGCAATGGGGCATTGATTTCATAGGTGCAGTTAATCCATCATCAAGTGCTGGACATATTTATGTTTTGACTGCTACTGACTATTTCACCAAACGGGTGGAAGCAATACCTACCAAGCGTGCTACTTTAGAGGTAGTGTGCAGTTTCTTAAAAGAAAGTATTATTTCCAGGTTCAGTCTACCGAACAAGATTGTTGCTGACAATGCTTCTGCCTTCTCATCAAACGAGATTACTGAGTTTTGTTTTGAACATGGTATAACCTTGTCGCATTCTTCCGACTATTATCCGCAAGGTAATGGTCAGGCAGAATTTAGTAACAAGAATCTGGTAACTATAATTCGCAAGCTGGTGGACGAGAATCAACATTTGTGGCACAAGGCTTTGTTTGATGCTTTGTGGGCAGATAGAATAACTTCGAAGCGAGCAATCGACATGTCTCCTTTTCAACTCTTGTATGGGTTGAATGCCGAGATTCCTATAAACTTGGAACTACCAGCCCTCAAGTTGGCTAAGGCCATTGAGGATGAGACGTTTGACAATTCTGTTGATAAGCGCATCATGTATCTCTCCGAATTGGAAGAGAATCGGGTTCAGGTGGCTGACCGCATTGCGAAACACCAAGACCAAGTGAAAAAGCTGTTTGACAAAAAAGCTAAGTCTCGAGAATTTCAAATTGGTGATCTCGTTCTCTTGTGGGACAAACGAAGAGAACCAAAGGGTATGCACGAGAAATTTGACTCACTATGGACAGGACCTTTCCAAATACATCAGTTGCATGGTGAGAACAGTTTCTTGTTAGCATACGGAGACGGAACGCCATTTGCCCTTCCTCACAGTGGGAAACATCTCAAGCACTTTACACAGTAAAGAAGTTGGCGTTGGTATGTAAATACTTTTTATTTTTAAGTCCTTTCGAGTCTTTACATCTTTTCCGTCGTCGTCGTCGCCTGACTCTAAGCCCAATGGATGGATAAAGGCACTTGAATTCTGGAATTCTTCTTCCTTCGTTCTTTTCAAAGAAAAACCAAAGGAAGATCCCCAGCAGGAGCTAGATGTTATCACGGAATCTAGCAGCGCTCGTTCCACGGATAACCCCCCTACGAAACTTGTCCATTTCCTAGGATTCGTGAAGTTCATGTACGCATAACGAAGTGATTTTAAAGCCACCTTGAAATGCGTTCCAAAGTCTCGAATAGTCAATTCAAGTATCCCCCTATGTTCGCCTCGTGAAGACCTTCGAAACGAGCTCCTTCGCGAAGTCTCACTGTTTGTACTTAGCGAGTTGCGAAAAATGCAGTGGCACTGAAAAAGTGCGCTCCTGCCCTGAAGCCAAAATTTGGCTAAGTACAAAAAGTGCAAGGGCGCTAAAATTTAGTGCCCCTGTATGAAGTGAACTTTCTAAAAAATGTAATAGCGATAAATTTTAGCGCCATTACACTTTTTCTCGCCACTTAAACTTTTTATGGCCCTGGCACGTTTCTTCATGATTTTTGCGTTTTTCGTCAATCATGCCACTTTTCGTGCCTAAATTTATTGCTCGACTTGAGTTAGTTTTTTTATTTTCTCTTTCACTTAAAAGTGTTAATTCGCCATTTTCATTGTTTATGTTTTATGTTATTTCCTCTCTTCATGCTGGGCGACTTTTCTTTAAACTGCAAAAACGTGTTTTTGGATTTCGCATTCTTCTCCAGCAATCTTCGCGTTTTGTCTTGGTAAGTCTATTATCCTTGCTTTCTCTTCCTTTTCATTCGTTTCTGTATACGTTCTAGGATTAACATATGCGTTTGCTTTTGTTTTCTTTCCACGTGTTGTTTCTCTCTTTCTCTCTTCAACATCTTTCATCTTCCCACACATTTCCTTCCTCTCCATTAACGTTTTTCTCTATTCACGCGTTTTCATCTTACCCTCACACAATGTAACTCTTGCGTTTCATTTTCAATACATTCTCCTTGCTTTTTATTCCAACGCTTTCATGCTAACACCATGTTATCCTTGTTGCCCTCTTCATACGCTTTGGAGCGAACATTGTGAAATCTCTTAGAGATTTTCTTTAGCCCTTGAATGCGTATACAATGGTATTGAAACAAGTCCCAAATCGCATTTCCATGTTACAAGAAACTTTGCCAAGCATGAGTGCCATTTCCTTACATCTCTACATTTGTTTTACCAAAAATGTGCTTTAGATGCTGAAGCGCTAAAATTTAGCGCCATGACATGATAAATATGTCAGAATATTTTCTAACTCTGAGAAATGTAAGGGCGCTAAAATTTAGCACCCTTGCATCAAAAGTGACTTTTCCAAAATGTAAGGGCGCTGAATTTTGGCGCCCTTACACTTTTTCCAATTTTCTACAATCTTTTCCAGATGAGCTTCATTTTTGACCAGTGCACTCCTGAACCTTGTTCCTTCCATTTTTGTGCATCGTTTTGCATGCCTTGTCATCCGCTCCATGCTTTCCCATCCTCGTTGCTCGTTTCGCGGATTCCCATGTTTCCTAATGATTAACGTTTGTTCTGGCTCAACGAATTGCAGTCTCTTTTCAAAGATTTTCAAGTCAGAGTGATCAAAGTTCTAGTTGTTTTTGATGACTGCTAGCAAGCCTCCGACTTCTTCGAAAGCAAAAGGCAAAATGAAGTACAAATATCAAGGTGTCTATCCGCCAATTGTAGTGCTCTCCAAGGTGGAAGAGATAAAAAACAAGGAGGTTGGTCATCAGGACTTGGTTGATTTCGCAAAGCAAACAGAGACGAAGCCTCTTCCTGATTCAATGAGAGCAATCGTACACAACAACCTTCATTTGGTGCAAATGTTTCCTACAGCTGCACATAATACAGAGTTTGTTCTTCAGGTGGCATCTCACTACATCAGAGAAAGTAGAAGTGTGATCGATTCTTCTAGGCACGAGATTCTGAGACTCGACCCTGATTTCTTTGACATTGGTTTCAAGGTTCCTCATATGGAGAAATACATTGATATTTCTATATCAAAAGCACAGGAGATTTTTGACACTGATCCTAATAAAGCTAAACACTTAATAAACACTCAATGGTTAAAGAAGCCTAGATCATCTGTTTCCAGATGGCCGAAAGGACTCCTGCGAAGCGATTTCAAAGATGACGTCAAAGATATGATCACATTTCTAAGCAGAGTGAAGGGCTTGCCGAAATCATCCACTTTTCACGATTGGATGTATGAATACATCAGGATCATAAGAAGATAGAAGGTGCATATTGACTAGGGCAAACAGATTAGTGATGAAATACATGAGCAGTTAATCAATGCTCCTTCTACATTGAAGTTCTATATGACTTCTTACCTGGTGTACACGACGGTTGTAATGAGACAATTCCCAGGTCTATCTACAAAAGGGAATCGGATGATGGTACCTGTGTACAGATATTTCTATCAATTGGAGCTGAAGGAAAGCTTTCATCACTTCAGGCGGGTCACAGATGCTTTCTTTGCGCCTTTGCTTTTCAATTTTGATCCAGCTCTTGAAAGAAGAAGAGTATCTGATGAGGCTTATAAGGTGGTAAGTAAAGTTGGATGCCTGTTTCTTCAATTCCCAACATTTACTTACTTCAAAGTAGGGTGCTACACTGGTTGTCCCTACATGCTACCACGTTATCCTTCAGATAAGTGGGTTCTCATGGAAATATGCAGACAGTTGATGTCAGTGCAAAAAGAACGAAGAAGCAACCACAAGCGTGGATTCAAGTTCCCACTGACCATCGACCGATATACTATCCAAACTGCACAAAAGGCTAAGTCTGTTTATGCTGAAATGCAGATCATGACAATCAAGACCTACAGGTATAGGTTTGATTTCTATTACCGAGATGTCAGAAAAAGGTTGCAAAAGGTTCATCATCACAGGTACCGTTTTGAGGACATCTGGGCTGATTGCAGAGATGAAGAAGCCATTCGAAAAATGGACTATTGCAGGTTGACTGTTCAATAAATCAGAGATCTTGATATTGCTGACCTACCAGAGGATTTTGTAGATCCAGGTGATATCATGAATGCTGTCTATGATGAGCAAGAAATTGCTAAAAGGCCGTTGCCTGCAATACAATGGTCTAGGAAAGAAGTTACTAGCATAAGAGAGAGGTTGAGGCCAATCCTAGGCAACACTGCAGAATGGTTACATAAACATGGTTATGAAATGAAAAGTTTCAGAACAGACTCAGAAGGAGAAGAATCTGAAGCAGAAGCTCGCCAACAGCAAGAACTCCGCAACAAAAATAAATCAGCGGCCGTTCCCACTTCTTCACGAAGAGGTCCTAGGATCAAGTTCACTTTTGGCAAGAAAGATACCCAATCAGTCCGAGAGACAGAAGTCACGGAATCTAATCCATCTCGCTCAAAGGGTAAAAGGTCTATTCTAGAGGAGGTAGATTCCGATGAACAAGAAACTTCAAGTGATCAATGCGCTGAAGATGAAGATTCAGCAGAAGTAGACTCTGATGCAAAAGAGGTTTTTGAAAGTGGGCAAGAGTTTGAAGAAGGATCTGAAGGTGATTTTGAAGGTGAACCAGAATCAGAGAGACAAGAGGGTGATCAACAGGAACCCGGGCATGATCAAGAAAGAACTACTTCTCCTCCTGAGAATGTAGTTGAGGAAATTCCCAGAACATCATCGCCTGTGACTTCCAATGTTCCTCATACCCCTCCAAATTCACGAACTCCTCCACCTCCTATTCCCTCGTCACCTATTCCTACCACATGCTTTCCTGCAGCCGAGATATCCACTATCCCTGTAGCATCAACCTCACTTGATACTCCCTCAGTGACAAGCATCCATACGGTTGATATACTGTCGAGCCCTCCATCGTCCATTCCTAGCCTGTCTTCGCCAATGTATGATATCACTTCTGAAAATGAATTCAATCGTTTCATGAATGAGTCAATGCGTGATCAGCTCAATCTGCCAACTACAAGAGCGATGATGACAAACACTTCTCCTATTGTCATGATACCTATGGTAAATTCAGACGTGACAATAACTTCAGAAGTAGCAATGGCAACTGAATTGACAATGAATCCAGAAGCTCACACTTCCTTCCCGCTTGGCTAATATCTCAAGTGTCGAAGCGTAAAAAGAAAATGATTTCTCCGTAGGAGCTCGACCTCGAGGAGATAGTCCTTCCAAAAGCTAAAGGGAAGAAAAAGGAAAAGGTATACTCAAGGCTGAACGTTGATAAGTCTGGCCACAAGTATGCGAAAATTGGCATACCACCACATGAAGAAGGTGAAGTCAATATGGAAGACTACACAGTGACAAAAGTTCAGCTTGGCAAGGTTACCAATGAAAGTGCAAAAGTCGATGCGCAAGTCACTTTGGATATCTTGGCTGGAAGGCTGGATAAAGTAGAGCAAGCTCGCAATATATACAAACAGAGGGCAGAGCATTATGCCACTGTTGTAAAGAGACTTGCAGGTTCTCCAAGTAATGCACAACCGCTGACATTGGTAAGTATTGAAGACCCAGCTGTCAAGAAAGCTGAGAAGTTCGCCTCCAAAGGCAGAGTGTTGTATGATTTTTTTGTGAAGATCATTGAACACGGATCTCAGATTATAATGGCTGCGGACGAGAAAACTACCTTGTTGGCCAAGCTCACCATAGAGCTTGATAAAGAAAAAAGTGTACTTTCCCAGGAGCGCAGAGACATGGAAAAATGCCTGTTGTCATGGTCAGAAATGAAACAAGTAAAGCTCAGTAAATTGGTGGAGGTTGGGGTAATTCCTAACAAAGAAAAGTTCATTGAGGTAAGAGAATCATTGAAACACAGAATTCAAGTAATTCAATCTCTTACGGAAGATCTCCACCAAGTACAGGAAGATGTCGAAGGACATCGCGCTATTCTTGAAAAAGGTATCAAAGAGTTGCCTAGTGAACTTCTTGAGGAAAATCGTATCTTCTTGCCGGCCACAGAAATATTCCAGATCTTCAAGGAAGCCATCATGAAATTGATTGACAGTTCAGACTTCTAAGAAGCTTCACTGAACATGATTTGTGATACAAGGCTCACATTGGATAACCTGAAAACGCATCTTGACGGGTGCAAGAAGGTTCACTCATCTGCCATGAGATTGATCACGAGAATTCACACCATTGTGGATTACACCGTTGGTCCAAATGAGAAGTTTGTGCAGGAGACTAGGAGGAAATTTGAAGACTTCGGTACCCAAGGAAAAGAAACATGAGGCAGCCTCCTATTCTCCAGTGTTAGACATTTCCGGTGCATCCCTTTATGCATCTTGTAAATATTTCTTGACATTTTCGAATGTACTTTTGTAAATTATACTTACACCAAGCTCAAAGATGTAATATTTTGAAAACAAATTACACTTTGACTTTGGTCAAAGTTAGGTGAGATCTCCTAAAATCGCTCACCTAACTTTCCTTAATTTCCTCAATCAGTTTCCTAATTTTGCTCATCCCTCTTTCTATATAATGTGAGGGATTTCCATTGTAAATTTATCCTTTAGTATTTTGCAATGAAGTGCTGCCCTTTTTGAAGCAAATTTGTGAAACTTTGCGTTCATGCTTTGTGAATGGAATTCGATCAATAAAGAAGAGGATTGCAAACCAAACTTTGCGTTGGATTCGATACTTTTGTGAGTTGATCTTATTGGTGGTAATTAGGTGATGAAATCTGAAGGACTCTAAGTAGTTTATGTAAACTTTGTGTTGCATCTATTATTTAGATTTGCATTTGTGTTTCTGTTTATCATTCGGTTGAATAATCTACAAGACTTTGTGCTTGTAATTGTTCATTCTCTTGAATACTTTTGTTGAATGATCTACATGACTTTGTGCTTGTAATCGTTCATGCTCTTTGATACTTTGGTTGGATGATCTACAAGACTTTGTGCTTGTATTTGTTCATGCTGTTCGAGGAATTGCTTCGTCTAAGAAGACTTTGTGCTTCTAATGTGACAAACGATATACTCTGCACAGATCCAACATTGATAAAGCTACGGAATGACTTTGTGCCTTCGTGAGCTTTCCCTTTTACTTTATTTGTCTATTGTTAATTACTTCTGGTATCTCTACGCTTCGCTTTGACAAGATAGAGGTATTAGTATTACTGCTAGTTGTTCATTTCAAGTTATTAAGGATTGTGAACTTCCAACGGTAAAGCATTTTAAACATCTTCTCTGAAAAAAGAGAGAAAGATGAATCTAACACAACCCCCCCACTTTGTATGTTTTATGTACATTTTGTAATTACTTGTTTGTTTTACTATCGCTTCTGTTAGTAGTAAGAAGGGCACCTCCCCTTTCCGAGACGAGAGATTCATATCTCACATAGCTGTGGTTGAAGTCCAAGTTGTGTAATCTATCAAAAAGCTGATTACATAATTTTCACCCAACACTAGGCTAGGCGCAAATGACACCATGGGCTTTCAATTTGTATGCCGTACTCAATTTCATTCATTCTCAAGTTTGGGTGCATTTGCCATGGGGAGCATCAAATTTCAACTACTTAGAAGATTTTGATTCACTTTCAAAGTGGGGCGCATTTCACCCATGGAGCTTCCAGTTTCAACACTAAGTAAAATTTTCATCTGTCTTTGGCCTTTTAAAGCAAGCTTTGATGCTAGACTTGAAAATTTATTAGTTTTCTCAAATTTCATGCCCTTTGCCAGATTTAGGGTAATTTTCTCCTGCTAACCCTAATTTTCCCTGATTTCTATTTTTAGAAAGTTCCTCAAATTTCGTGTTTTGAATTGATCTTTGACCCCAAAAAGCTTGGTTTTGCTTTGTTTCGAACCCCGAGACGTGATTATGTCGCTGATGCCTGATATTTGCCTGCACCTGCTATTTTTAGCAACTTGCTAAAAATAGCAATTATTCAGAATGTCTTCAAATTTCATGTGTTGAATGCCTGAGATGTGGGGATCGTGGCTAGATGTCGCATCTGCCTGGCTTTCGTGTTTCGCCCTTAAATTTAGGAAACCCTAATTTCTCCATTTCAGCCTGATAAAAATAGCAAGTGTCTGACTTTCCATTCTCTGCAACTCCGTTTGTCTTGAAATTCGTGCCATAGGGTCCTTTATTAGCTGTTTGAGTTGTTCATACTGACGCCTCGTGCTGACCTGCTATTTATAGCTGCTTCTGAAGTGGCTTACTATTTATAGTAGCTGCTTGATTTTGAGACTTTCTTGGCTCCGTTCGTGTTGAAATTTGAATGTCGCGCTCCTGTTGGTAAACTTGCCTGTCTGCACTAGCGCCTGAGGGTGACTTTCTATTTATAGCCCGTGTCGGGAACGCCTTACTAAAAATAGTAAGTGCTCCGATTGCCTCCAAATTTTGCCAGCAGACTCCTCGTAAGATGCTGATTATGGTGGGATACTTTAATTTGGAAATTTCGATGTTTGACACCTCACCTCGAGTTCCGAAGTCCGAAATCCTAATTCATCTTGCATGTGCCTCAAACGAGCTCAATTCAATTCCATTTCAGTTGCATGTTACAGTGTTCGCAATTCTGAAGTGCCGGGCAGCTGCCAGAGTGGTACTTGCTAAAAATAGAAAGTGGTTGAAAAGGTGGCCAACAGGTTGTCAGATGATTTTGCATGTCACACTGCCTGAGGGATCTTGAAAAACCCAGAAAAACCCAAAAAAATTATCAACATGCAAGCACTGGCTAAAAATAGTAAGTTTCTGAAGAGTGACCAATTCAACTAGCATGTTACATCGTCGCGAAGCTCTCGGAAAACCCATAAGGAATATGTTGACATGCGCTGAGAAAACTTGCATGCAAACCCTAATATCTTCCTCCAAAGGCTGAATGCTGAAAGTCGTTGTCCTACTTTGCATGTCATATCACTGCGAAGGTCTCGAAAAACCCACCCAGAATATCGAGACATGTATTTGAAAATTTTGCATATAAACCTTGGAATTTGCTTTGGAAGCTGTACTTCTAAAAATAGCAAAGTTGCCTGTTTCTGCCCAAATTTTGTCAATGATGAGTTCAAAGTGCTCAGAATGTAGTGCAGTTGTTAGAACGTGAAAATCTCGAGAGAACAAACCCTAAATTGACACTTACTAAAAATAGAAATGTTGCGAAATCCAGTGAAAATTTAGAGGGAGCCTGCTTAAAGCATTCGGAAAGTAGTGCTAAGCTTAGAAGTTGATTAGCCAACTCGATTTCACCTCAAAGCAGTCTCGCACATCATGTGCTTGTCTTAGGAATTCCATGAAGACAACTTCATCTGATGGGTACCTTGGCAACATGAGTGGAGCACCAAAGAAGCCATAGACTTTGAGGTAGGTGAAAGTAGGAAGCTACATAAACCAATCTACCCACTCCACCGTCACTACCCTAGTAGTTGATGAGAAACGAACGTGCAATTCATTATCCAAGTCTCGCACTGTGTGCATCAGGAAAGGCTCATTCACCCTCTTATAATGATGTAGTGACTTTGTGAAGTCCAACTGAGGGTAGTAGTTGTAGATATGTTGCACGCTCAGAGATCCTTCGGTGTTCAACCCTCTGAATTGACCTTGGAAGTGTTGTGACCTTTTCACACATCACCTCATTCAAAATGGGGACCCCCTAATTTTTGCTTCATTTGGGTCTTTTGGCTTGGGTTTTTTGGTCTGTCTCTCTCTCTCTGTACTTTTCGTCTGGTGATGTACTTACCATTTGACCTAGGTTTGAATTTTGGCTAAGTCTGGAGGGCTTTCCAATGAATTAGGGTTTACATTTTCTAGACAACTTTGAGGTCAAATTGAGTTGGCTAATCAATTTATGAGCTTAGCACTGCTGTTAGGATACTTCGGGCAGGCCCCCCTTGAATTTTCACTGAATTCTGACAATTTTCTATTTTTAGTAAGTGCCAATTTGGGGCTTGTTTTCTTAAGATTTTCAAATTCTGACAACTGCACTACACTTTGAGCATTGAGAACTCATCACTTGCAAAATTTGAGTTGAAACGAGCAACTTGTTATTTTTAGCAGTCCTGCCTTCGAGGTCTATTTTTAGGGTTTGCATGCAAGATTTCTCAGTGCATGTCAGCATTATCTTTCTGGGTTTTCCAAGAGCTTCACAACGAGGTAAAATGCAAGTAGAATTGGTCACTTTTCCGGAGCTTGCTATTTTTAGCTAGTGCTTGCATTTTGATGATTTTTCAGGGTTTTTCTAGGTTTTTCAAGATCTGTCGGGCAGTGTGACATGCATACTCATCTGACAGCTGGTTGATCACTTTTTCAGCTACTTACTATTTTTAGCAGGTTCACTTCGGTAGCTGGCCAACACTTCAGAATCACGAACACAATGACATGCAATAGAAACGAAGTTAAACGGAGCTCATTCGGGGCACATGCAAGAAGAATTAGGGTTTCGAGCTTCGAGACCCAAAATGGGAGGTCAAATACCAAAATTTCAGAAAACTGAGGTATCCCATCATGATCAACATCTTTCAAGGAGTCCGCTGGTAAAATTTGAAGACAATCGAAGCACTTACTATTTATAGTAAGCCACTTCTGAAACAAGCTATAAATAGCAGGTCAACGCAAGGCACTAGTATGGATAGGTCAAATAAGTGATGAGGACCCCATGGCGCGAATTTCAAGTCAAACGGAATGGCAGAGGTTCGAGAATCAAGCACTTACTATTTTTAGCAGGCCTATGCAGGGAAATTAGGGTTTCCTAAAATCAAGGGCGGAACACGACAGTCATGCAGAAGCAGCATCCAACCATGACCAACATCCTTCAGGCAATCAGCACGCAAAGTTTGAGTACATTCCGAGCAATTACTATTTTTAGTAAATTGCTAAAAATAACAGGTGTAGGCAGGCATCAGGCCCCGAAAGTTCATCACATCACAAGGTTCGAGATAAAGAAAAAATCAAGCCTTCTGGAGCTGGAAATCAGTTCAAAACGCAAAATTTGGGAAACTTTCTAAAAATAGAAAGTTAGGGAAAGCTAGGGCTAGCATGAACAAATCACTCCAAATCAGGCGAAAGACATGAAATTCACTAAGTCTGAAAAAATTTGAAGTCCGACATCAAAATTCGCCCTAGAAGCTACCTGAGGTGAATGAAAATTCTACTAAGGAATGAAAAATGGAAGCTCACATGGTAAAATGCACCTTAGTTTGAAGAGGGGAGCTAGAAAATATTCAAAGCATTGAAGAATTGAAGCTCCTACCTCCAAATGCGCCCAAGGTTAGAAGAAGAGGTTTAAAAATTGACTAAGTCTTAAAAGTTGAAGGAGAGGTCTCCAAATGCGCCCTTGGCTTGAGAAGAGGGTGAGTAAAAGTTTTGCAAATTTGGAGTAGGCCCCCCCAAATGCACCTAGGGAAGGAGTGGTGATGAAAGTTTCTAAGTGTTTCAAATTCAAAGTTGACACCCTCATATGCGCCTAGGGGAGAAGAAGGCACTTGAAATTTCACTAAGTGTTTCAAATTTGAAGGAGGCCCCTCCATTTGCGCCTTGAAGTGGGAGATGATTGGAGATTTTACTAAGTCGTGCAAACTTGAAGTAGGCCCCCTTGGATGCACCTTAGTAACTTGGGGTTAATGAAAAAATTTCTAAGTGATTTAAATTTGAAGTAGGAGCTTCTATATGCGCCCAAGGACTTTGGAGGAAAGTGAAAATTCTACTAAGGCATTCATATTTGAAGAAGCTCCCCCCATATGCGCCTCTTATTGGGAATGAGTTGGAAAAGGAGTTTAAGTGTTTTAAATTTTGAAGACCCCCTCATCTGTGCCTTGCTTAGGAGAAGCACTTGAGAATTTTCTAAGGCGTTTGAAATTAGAAGTTGACCACCTCATGTGCGCCCTTACTAGCTGATGGATAAGGAAATTCACTAAGTGTGGAAGATTTTAATGCTACTGCCCTCATATGTGCCCAGCAAGGAGGAAGACTTAGAAATACCCTAAGGCATTAAAACTTAAACCTCCTCACCTCATTTGTGCCTAGCTAGAATAAAGTGATTGAAGAATTTCCAAGGCAATGAAACTAAAAGGCTAAGGGTTGATTTGCGCCTTGAAGATGAGTGAGTTAGAAAAAATTTCTAAGTGTTGTGAATTTGAAGCCCAAGGCTTCATTTGTGCCCTAGCTGAAAAGAGGATGGCTGAAGATATTCGAAGGCATCGAGATTGAAAGCACATAGTGCCAAATGCGCCCAGCTTTGAGGTAAGTTAAGAAAGTTGACTAAGGTGTATCAAAATGAAAGAATGACCCCTAGAATGCGCCCAAAGAGAAGGCAAACATGGAAATTTTTCTAAGTATAAAAAAATTGAAGTAGAGGGGTAAATGCGTCTAGAACAAAGAGGATGCCTTGAGAAACGCCTAAGGCAATGAAACTTGGAGCCACACCTATGATATGCGCCTTGACTGGAGGATGAAGGAGCTTGAGAATTTTCTAAGCTTGAAGCTTGACACTCTAGATGCACCACGAATTGGAAGTAGAGGCCTCTATATACGCCCAACTATGAGAGAAGGTTTTAAGAAAATATTCTAAGTGTTCTTAAAGTGAAAGAAGAACCCCATTGATGCGCCCAGCCAATGGAGTTGAGTTGAAAATCTTCTAAGGCATGTAAAGTGAAAAATTGAAAGATGAAATGCGCCTCAGCTTGAAAGAGGGAAGTAATGGAGATAAACTAAGGCATATGAATTAAAATGATACCCCCCCCATATGCGCCTAATTAAAGGGGTAAATTTGGAAACTTTTTTTATGGCATTTAAATTAAAAGTTCAAGAGAAATCATTTGTGCCTAGATTTATGGAAAATGTTATGTGTTCAAAAATGAAAAATTTCCCCCTTGATTGCGCCTAGACTGGGGAATAAAATGGAAAACATTCTAAGTGTGGGGAATCAAATGATAAATATGCCTAAGTTTGAGTTTGGCTTGGGAAATAAAATAAAATTTGCTCTAGATAAATAAAACACCCCATGTTGGAGGATTTAAATAAACTTCAATTAAATTATTTTCCAAAGTTTAAAAAATTAAATCCCCCCTTTCGTTTAGACACATGAAGTTTTAAAATTGAAAAATATTTATCAAGGGGAAATTTATTTTGGAAAATATTCTCAAGGGAAAATAATTTTGCCTAGCAATTTTAAAATACTGGAGCTTTTTCAGGCAGAGTATGAATTTTTCTAAGGCGCTGGCAAAATAAATAAAATTGTCTCAAGTAAATTAAAAGGCGTTGAGATTAAATTTTAAATTTTAAATACACCATTGTTCAAACAAGATAAATTTTTATGCCGAAGTAATTTTAATAAATTTCTCAAAATTACTTCAGTCAACTAGAAATAACTGGCAGTCGAGGAGGGAAATTTTAAATTCGAACGAGGAAAGAATCTACCAAAATAGCTAATTTCTATGACCACTCTATGATAGTTGGGAATATTCTCTCCTAAAATTGGAAAATTTCTAAGTGATGGGGAAGTGAATTAATGGCACTTGCTAAATTGGGCACCTGCTTTCAGTTATAAAAACTATGAAGTTTTTCATTTTTCTTCATAGAGTTGTAGAGTTAAAAATTGTGCTGAGGCTGAAAGTGATTGCTAAGTGAATGAGAATTTCTGAGTTGAGAAAATTATTTCTGCAAGTTGTTGAAGTTGAGAGTGTTGAGTGTTGAGAGGAAGAAATTCTGAAGTAGAAGTGCTAAGTTTGATTTTTCGAAGAGCTGAAAGTGTTATTGCTGCAAGTCGCTGAAGCCTGAAGTTTTAAATTTCGGTGTTGTAATTCACGAAGTTTGGAGTTGAAGTTTTAAGGCTGAAGTTTTTCTTTTTTTTTAAAAGCCAACTCCATTTGATAGCCATCTCACAAACTTTTTTTTTTTTAAAGTTAGAATTATAATGCTTGCTTTTTTGTTTTGCAGATGGCTGAGAGTAGAAGAGGAGATGTTGCTGGAACAAGCAAGGCTGTAGCCAGAGCTGGGAATGCTGAGGCTGGCAAAGAAAATGCTTCCAGGCAGGCCATTATTAAACAGTTAAAAAAGTCTTTTACTGTGGAATCAAAGTTTGTGTCGAAGCTAGGAAGTCTGATTGACACCAACTTGGGATTGTTCAACCTCGAAGTCTTCAAGAGAATAATATACAGGCAAGGTGGTTATCCTTCGTCGGTGACTTCGCACAATATTGTAAGGAGCGGGTTATATGCAGCTGCCGGTTTCCCGCCAGCAGTTCAATGTCATGAGCTGATTATGGAGTGTGCGAACAACTACAATTTGGACCACCGGACGATTATTTCTCCAGAGGTCAAGTTGCTGGAAAATTTCACACCTAATGCAATTGGTGAAGCATTCGGGATTCCAGTTATGGAAAAAATGTTGTACAAGTCCAAGGAGAGAGCTGATAAGATGTATGCTACATCTTTTGATAAGTTTGCTAAGAGGATCAGCATGACGTGGATGAGGAAGCCAAAGCCTCCTGGTGCCAAGCTGCCAAAGCAGATCATTTCAGAGGAGCTGAAGCAAGAATACTATGATTTGATCATGATGCTCAGCCAGGTGAATGGCAGCCCACAAGCATATGCGTTTGAGCCTTGGATATTCTTTTACATTAGCGTGGTGCTAGAGGGAAAAGAATATGTGGATTGGGTGCAGATGATCAGCGACAACATTGATGAGCAGTTCAGAAATCTAAGAAGGACAAAGACATTCTACATGAGCTCATATGTCATTTATATGCTGGCTCGAATGACGAGATATGAAGGGCTGACATACAAGGAGCCGATTGGGTGTGGCTCTGGTCAATTCAAAATTCACGAAGCTTGCAGGCAGTTACATCTGACGAGCACCTCTCACTTCAAAAGAGTGAACAATGCCTTTACAATGTACATCACAAGGACTCTTCAACGGAGAGTGCAGCAAATAATATCTAAAGAGGCACAAGAGTTGATCGAGGAGTACGGGTTTTGGTTTGTCCAATTCCCAAAGTTCACATATATAAGGCTGTCGGGACACCATTCATATGCCTACCGACTACCGAGGTATCCCACATATAGAATGATAATGCTTGAAGTGTCTAGGCAACTCATAGCCTATGACAAAATTATAAAAAAGAAGAAAGGAGGTTTGCACTTCCTTATTGTTTTGGGGAATTCGCTTGAGGAGTGCCCTTCTTTGCAGGCAGCCAAGGAGGTAGAAGATGAATTGTAGTTTTATCACCTCACTCTCCATATTAGCTGGCAGGACTTTGATCCTCGGGGGAAAATTGGAACTGTACAGTGCGAAGAATATAGGCACAGGGCTCATTCAGAAGACTATAGGGCAAATGCAGGAAATGAAGCTGAAATTAGAAGAAGGATGTTCTCCAGGTTGCCCCTGAAGTTAATCAAAGAGTGTGAGGTTGTCCGGGTTCCTGATCAAGTAGAGGAAGATGCCAGACTTACTCACCCGGATTATGAGTCAATAAAGGACACACCAATCCCACCACCAGATTGGACAGAGCCAGAAATCATGGACTTATACACTTTGTTTATGCCTGTCTTGACTTTCACGAGAAGCTGGGTGGATGGGCATGTTCACAAGCTGAAGAGAAGATCAATTTCCCTCTCGTATAATCTCATGGGAAATCGGAGGCCACCAATGTTGGCAAAGAAGAGGAAACAAATTGCCCAGCCTACAGAACCACAAGTGGAGGAGCCAGTTCAGCCTGAGCCTCAAAGGATGGAGGAAGCATCGCCCACACAGTTGTTGGCTTGCTCTTCAAATGTGTAGGAGGTGTCAGTATTTGCAGATCAGAGGGTTAGAGTGGCTGAAGAATAGGATATGGAAGAAGTTAACTAGCCGTTGTCAAGAGAACTTGATAGTCAGAGTGCCAACGCTCCTGAGGGTGCCGATCAGCCGGATGAAGGAGAAGAAATAGAGACAGACATTCACTTTGATCGTGCACTTGAGGCAGCTTTGAGGATGAAACTAAGCCTGACGTTTGAGGTTTTGAGGAGGGTAGCCAGCATATGGAGACAGATGAGCCTCAACTGAATGTTGCTCAAGAAGAAGTTCATGAAGTTGAAGCAATAGAGGAGCAGCCCCTTATTGTCTATGGCACTCAACAGAATGTTCCAAATTGGCTCACACGTGCGATAAGGAGAGATCAGGAGGATGACACCAACCCGGCAGTAGAAATGGAAGAGCTCCTGAATAGAATAAGTGAGTCACCTAAAAGAAAGAGAGCCAAGAAGTACTCCAGGATGGAAATGGATGAGGCTAGTTCTCGCACTCTCCATGTTGTAGTTCTGAGGGAGGAGTGTGATCTAGGTGATGTGATTCCTGAGAGTTACACTATTACTACAATTGAATTAGGGCACCCCACTAGAGCACAGGTAGTCGAAGAGGCTGAAAACTCCTTCCAGGTGATGAAAGATAGACTACTATGAAAGGAAGGAAAATACAAGAAATTGAAAAAGGAGCATAGGGCGTTGGTTGGGTATGTGCGACATCTAGCACAACCATGTGCTGAGGAGAACCCAACAGTGGAGCTTCCAGTTGAGCTTCCACAAGAGTCGGTCAGCGGGCTTGAGGAAATGAAGAGGGCCATTTAAGAGGGAGATAAGTGGATTGGTGGTGTCCATGCTGAGGCTGAAAAAATCGTGATTGATCTTGCCTCCTCTTTCCAGCACACTTCCAGTATCCTCTCTCATTCGGAGAACATCGAGCAGGCTTCGAACGACACACATATATTCCAGGATAAGACCATTCCGCGCATGGCTGTTCTGATGCGCATACCCGTGCAGACTTTGGTTGATGAAGGGGTGATCCAAGCGAGGGATAGGTATGATTTTCTGGGATGATATTCTGCTGCATTCACTGGCAGAGGTTCTTCGACACAGCAAAGGCGGAGTCTGCCAAGATCAGAAAAGCAATGAGAAACATTCATGAGGGAATCCTCAATACGCTGGAGGCGTTATTCATAAGAAGGCTAACTCCCGAGGAGGTGGAGGTAGATGGATTGAAGGGGAGGTTGCGGCCTTTCTTCTCCAAAATGAGGGTGTTTGCTCAACTGGACTTTGAAAATATCTCTACATTCTCAGCCATCATTTAGAGCACACATGAATCCATCGAGAGTTGGAGAAAGTCTTGTGACCGGCAGGAGCAGATGATTGCTATCCTTGAGTATCAGCTCAACCTTACTCCGACAATCTCTGAGCAGGAAGTTGATGCGGTGCTGGCTAGATTTGTTCCTTATGCGGTCAGGGAGAAGAATAATGGAAATAGGGTCCTGGACGAGAATCTTCTGGAAGGATAGTGGGCATTAAGTTCCCATAGTGGTCAAAGGAGGAATCTGCTATTTTTATGCTCATTAATTACGCCACTCCACCTTCTAGCAGTTTTTAAGGCATAATCTAGTCTAGGGCTGATGTGGCTCGATCCGAGCCGTCCATTGTAATTTGATCTAGACCATCCATTGAGATTGGCCAGCTCTATAAAGGGGAGTCCCCTCATTTGTACGGGGTTAGATTAGACTAGAGAATAGACATTCTGATAGAGCATAGAGAGGCAGTTAGAGTTAGAATAGTTTCATTGCATTGTTTGAAGGAGAAGGAAAATTCTTCCTTTTAGAATTTTGTAAGGAATTGTTACGAAGACTATCATAATAAAAGAGTTTCATTGATTGGTGAATTTGTCGTTGTTATGAGCAGTTAGTGAGGTTTCTTCACCCTTCGACTTCAAGTAGGACATAAGTTAGAGTAATTTTCATGCAAGTAGTTAATTGTGGGTGGTTGCCTTTGGTTTAAGTGAGCTTCGTTAATCCATACCACTAACAAGCTTACTGATGGTAAGTTTGTCCTGCGTGGTCAATTGGAATTCTTTTCAGACTTAACTTCGATCATGATTCGTGTGTGTGTATACATCGTCTTGATGGTATTTGCATTGCTGAGTCATGATCTGAACACCTTCCGTTGCTCCTTTGAAGATTGCACCAACCTTGTTGAAGCTGTCCAATGCGAGGCAAGACAAAGTTAGGTTAAAGTTCATTGAAGTCAAGCTCAATACCTCTTGCATTTATACTAGAACTTAGATCTTTTAGAACCCTACATCCATTTCAATTCAGTATATTTCTAGTTAGTTTTAGAAAAATTCATACCTCAACGCCAAATCATTCGTACAAAGTTCCCTTCCAATCATCATCTGTTGTCAACTGCAAGCCTTATGAACAATTGTGTAAGTCCCCTCATGTAAACAACAAATCACAACGAACCTACTGAGGGTATTCCAAAGCATTTCAGAACCTTCGAGTTGAACGTGCGATCTTTCTTGCAATCTTAGCACACGGAATTCTTTGATCAAGAGAGAATGAAGTAGCCTTCAGATTACTTTGTTCTACTAATTGGTGCGGTCACAAAAATCACATCAACAAGAAGGCCACTAGGTAGACTAGGTAGGAAACCGTATGGAACTCATGAATCTGAAAGTATTTTTTTATCTGCTGATGGAGGCTGTCACTGATCAAGGTCACCCAATCATAGAGCTCGGTCTTCTTCATGATGTGAGGTATAGCATAAAACATCCAGGGTTGAAATTTTGTAGCATCTTCTTGTCCGGTGACCTTGTTGAGCAAGGTGATTATGATAGCAATTTCGTCTTTGAACTCCCCTCGCCCGACATTCTTAGGAAAAGTCTTATGCTTTTCCTTCATCCATTTCTGAGCAATATTTTTACTGTACTTGTCCTTGTGCATCTCCCATGTCTTTTCACATTTGCCCTTTGAGATTGTGACACTTTCAGGCCAAGGGGGAATTGAGAAGCATTTCTCGATCATGTAAGGTTTCAAATTGCAAATCAATCTACCATCTACTGACAAGATCTCCCATGTCCCCATATTGTAATGCTTGATGCAAGCGGCTACAAACTCAAGACTCTGAACTGAAATAGGAATGGATGTTGTTGTGAGGAGTCCAGAGTGTCCTAGATTTCTGATTGTAGTGTTGTCTGCGCTCTCCAAAGCATGTAGATCAAACACCAGTTTGATGTGATGCAAGTTCGTCTTAGTTGTTTTGATGAAGTCATGGTAGAGAGTTGATTTGGTCTTGAAATTATTAGGAGTGTATTACATTCTGAAAACCTTGAAGAATGACTGTAAACTTGCCTAGGTTTAGACAAGTTTTGAGCAACTTTCTATTTTCAGAATGCTCATTTCTCTTCTTCAAACAGACAAATTTTTAGAATTTTTTTTGAGATATGGGTTTTGCTCAGAATTTTGTTACAAGATAACCTAGATCGCCCATTTTTAAAATTTTTGAGTATTGACTGAAAAAGCAGCAAACCCTAATTTCTTCAATTTTTCACGGAAAAGCTGGCACTTGGGTTTTGTTCAGAAGACAATTTGGAATGAACCCAGTTGATTAGATTTGAAAAACATTGAGGGCTGATTGAAAAAGCAACCAACCTTAGTATGTGGGAAAAAAAGTTGTGATATGGGTTTTCTTCAAAAGATTGTTTCAAGAGGACCCAGATGATCAAAATTTGCAAACTATGATGATTTCTCTAACATGCAAGGAAAAAGCAGCTACTGCAACTTGAGAAAATTCTTCAAAAATTCTTCAAAAGAATGAGATGAAAAGACCCAGATGGCTCAAAATTGAAAATCTTGACCTTCTTCAAAAATTCAATGTTCTGGATGAAAAAAGCATAAAAAACAAAAAGTCTTATGTTGTTGGTTTGAAAATTAATGGAGAACTTCTTGAAAATCAACAACCTTGAACTCTTGAATCTTGAAATAAAAACTTCAAAGTTGCCGCTCCTCTTCAACTTGGACGCCACTTGCAAAGAATAATGAATTTTGAATGATAAAAGCCTCTTAAATAAGCTCTAGGCTTGAGATAACTCTACTTTCTTTTTGCTTTTATCTTCAAAACCCTAAAATCAGCCTGTTCATCGAACTTGGACATCCATCTTTCATCTTGCAATTTTGAAAATTTGAAAATTTTGGCTAAGGCAAGACAACTTGGGTGCCCTTCTTGGCTGGTGGCCCCAACTTCTCCCAGACTTAAACCATTTTTATGAGTTTTTCAACTTTTCTCAACTTTGAAGCCCTACTTTGATTATGATCTCTGACTTCCAGGTTGATCCGATGGACGAGCCGAATGTTTCATTACGAAGCCAGAGTGATTCTGAGAAGATCATCCTGGAGGCACATTCAGCTAAAACCTTCATCTGATCCTCCAAAATCATGAGTGCCTATCTCCTTCTGGTGCACCGAACCTTCACAGGGTTAGCCATTTTTGTGTGATTTTCAAGTTCATTTCCCTTTGATCTTCTGATGAAATCTCGATTCTGGGAGCTACACTGATCAAATTGACTGACCGTCTTATTCGTTGGATAGCTTGGTTGAATCCAAAGAAATGATCTTGGAGACTATATCAACAAATTCTATCATTTCAAGCTTCGAAATCTTGGGCGTCCTTCTTCACCAAGGGCACCCATCTCAACCAGACAGCCATTTTCAACATTTTTTCAAGTTTCAAGCTTAACTCCTCTGCTTTAGAAGATTTTTCCATTTCGAATGATCTGAGCATCTGGTGGGCTGATGGCTGGCCTCATTGCGAAGCTGAGAAGATTCTGAGAGGGGTCTTCTGGGAGTCACATCTGCAGAAAAGTTCATTAAAGGCATCAAAAGCTTGGGCACCCCTAGCAAGCTGGGGCGCCCAACTTCACCAGTGTCAGAATATTTTTCAATATTTTCTTCTTTGTTTTTGACTTTTGATTTTTAGCTCTTGTCAAACCCTCTATTCAGCCTTCTATATCTGATGACTGCCAACTCCGATTGATGTGCCAATGGTCTCGTTGGAAAGCCTATTCAAATCTGAAGAAATCACGTTGGAGGTTTCATTGGAAAATTCATCTGTTTAAGCCCTTAAAATCAAGGGCGCCTATCTCCCTCTAGGGCACCCATCTCCTCCAGACTTAGAATATTTTCATCTGATTTCATCTTCAAACTTCAATCTTCATCTTATACCTTCACCATTGAAGAGATCGAGTGTAGCCCTCTTTTCAGGTGACTACCTGATTAGTTAAAGGAGGTCTTAACAGTTGAAAGTGAGATTGAAGAGGAAGTGTTGCACGACATATTGGGAGATACCATTTTGAACTAGGTTCATGTGCACAATGCAACACTCCTGGAGCACATCGTGTACACAATAATCCAAACCTTCGGACAACATGACTGGGGGATGAGGGTAGTAGAACGGTTGGTGCGACTGAAATTCTTTCACCGAGTGAACATAGCCATCACTCATCCCAGTAGTTATCCATAGAGCAGGCTAATAGGTGATGTCATTTGCATTACTTCTATTCCTCAGAATAAAGCCCAGGAGGAAGCAATGACTCTCTTGCACGCAGGATCAAGAGAAACAATATGGAGTTGATTGCCCAGTTTCTACAATCGCATAAGAACCTGCTCTCACCTACTCAAATAGATCATCTCCAAGTGGTTACAAAAGTAGTTTGTGTGCTGGTGCTCAGCCTATGTTCCTGAAAAGAATTTCCTATTTTGATATTATCTAGCTCCCATTTGTATGTAATTGACATAAATTTTGTATTTCCAACAGTACATATATATAATAAAGTTTAACATTTTCGTACTTCTAGTGTTGATTTTCTGTATCATGAACAATTTTGTTTTGATTCTGGTTTACTTTTTGCTACATGTGGATGGCATTTTCTATATTCAACTTTGCACAAATAGCTTCCTTTTGCATTTTAAAATGATAATCTGTATGATGAATGATTAATTCCTTTGGAAATGCACCCTGGCAGTAATGTGGAGACTTCATAGGACTATACAAATCTCCACAAATAAAGAATTGTCATGAATTTCAAATTCTTCAAAAAGGAAGAGAGGATTTGTCTTGACTGATCACTTTACCTCACTTTCACTTGGAGGATTTTCAAAAAAATTCTTGGTGACATAGGCAGTTTTCTCTTGGTGATTTTCAAACATGAAGGTCTCATATTATAGAATAAAAAGATCACTAGATTACTGGCCTTTATTTTTTGGACTTAAAGGGAATGATTCACTTGAAAGAATAGATTAGGAACCAAATTGAAAAGTAGGATTATACCTTTCCCATGGTGTACAATCTTCATCATCGTTGGATGAGCTTATCTCTTCTTCTAACTCAAGTATGTTGTTTTGACTATATAGCTAGGCATGCCAATACCGATCTTTCTCTTCCACAGTTTCATCCTGTTTAGGTAAGGATTGCATGTTACTCAATACAGTCAATTTTATTTTCTTAGCTGTGGGGCGAGAGACATCGATAATCGCTTGAAAACCAAAGGAGGAAGTGGTGGGTAGTGGATGATGATTGATAGGTTGAGCGACACAGTGAGGTTTCCATTTACCGACTGCAATCAGGTCATTTTCAATGTTCACCACTTTAGTTTGGGCTTGTTCAATTCTAGAGACCTTATCCCTTTTAAGAAAAAGTTGAATATCAAGATCAAGAGCAAGAGTAAAAACATGAAATTGAATCACCTTGCTAGGTTGC
The DNA here is from genome assembly GCA_007258455.2 of Sequoia sempervirens. Classification (NCBI taxonomy): domain Eukaryota; kingdom Viridiplantae; phylum Streptophyta; class Pinopsida; order Cupressales; family Cupressaceae; genus Sequoia; species Sequoia sempervirens. Next base: position 162,114 of record VDFB02299868.1, on the reverse strand, counting down.
TCCAGTGAAGGAATCCACTGAAGATATTGGTTAAATCGATAGGCGAACTCCTTCATAGATTCATGTCCTTCCTTTACAATATTGAAGAAACTTCTGAGCAAGGAAGCTACATCAACATGGCTTTGGAAATGTCACAGTAATTGTTTGTGGACATCCCATCCTATTATGCATCTTTTCTCCAATCCCCTGAACTATTCAACAGCCTTCTTGATCAGACTGTCAACAAATATTCTTAAAAGGACATCTCCATCTTGGATACCTAGGATTCCACTCACTGCGGTCATAGCTAGGACATGCTCTTTTGGATCTTAGACACCATTGCCAAAGAATTTTGGAAACCTCTTCCTTGAGCCACGTGGTAGGTCATTACATTGAGATAGGGGGAAAGGCCCAATATGACTACCCCAGGGGATAGAACTCATGGTACTCGGAGTCGCCAACTCCTATAGGAGTAATGAAGAGAAACTCTAGGTCACCACAATGGTGGTAGTTGAGCTAGAGGGTGATTTTGTTGTTGGTTGGGACACTAATTTAGATGTTGATTGGGAGGTTGATTCTGATGTGGATCAGGGCGATGAGGTGGGTTGTCGTAGTATTCAAAAATCAATCTCAGGGGTCGTTCCACTACTGGTGATGGTAGGCGTAGGGCCTGTTCTTCTTCTTCTTCCAAAATGAAATTGACACACATATAATCCGAAACACTTCTATATCTCCAAGAGAGAGTATTTAATTGTGATATGATGTCTTCTTGCTTTGTCTTCATCCAATCTAGATCAAGTTGTAGTGCAGGAAAAACATCATTGTGTGGAAGTACCATTTTGTTGCATGACACGAAAGCAAATTGTCAAAAAATTAAATCCCTTTCCCCAGTGGATTCACCAAAAATCTATTAGTGATTTAATTGGCCCTTTGATAAATATGTTGATAATAAATTACTCTCCTGCCTGATAAGCACTAGTACAAATTCACTAATAGATTTGCAAAGACCACAATTACATTTGTGGCTTTCCTCGGAATTGAGAGGTACAACTCCCTCATGCAATTTAAATGAAAGATAAGTAGCTTTTAACCATAAAGTGATAAAGCAACTGACATTAACCCATAAATATGTGATTAATGCAAAAAAAATCCTAAAGATCATTAGTCGGACGACTCATAGACAATGCCTAACTAATGACAAAATCTAATGTACATAAGCAGAAACAAGAGATTTCATAATTGCAATAGAGGAAATAAATATAGTTGAATAAATCTCACATAGAAAATGTATTATATTATCGTATGTGACTCACATGTCAATACAATCAACATCACATCCCACTAACAACACACAAATTGGAATTTATTGCAATTAGAAATGAATTACAAAAGAAAAATCTAAGTGTTCCTTCCTTAGCTACAACACAGTGTAATCTCTAGAGATCGGACTCCTACTGAATGGCCTTTTTGCCTAGATATAGGAATCATATTCTTCTCTTGACAGTTACCGATTGGTTGCGGTAACGTCTTCTTTCCGCATAACTGTCTATCTTGGAAACTGGTGTTCGGGAAATAATAAATAGCCGGTATGATTACATTGCCAGTGGAAAGACCTTAAACAATTCTCGAAAACTTCTTGATTTAACTCTCGCCTCATAACCATTGATCTCGAAACGGTTTGCATACCTCACCAATTGAACATTAAACAACTATCACACATGCAAGTTGTCCTGCTTTGAAATTAATTGGGAATGTAACTTAAATTCCCATCATATCAACCATTAATTCAGATCACATCACCATCCTATCATCTTGATTGTTCTCAGTTAACATGTCTTGCCAACCCTCTATAAATTCAATAGGGACAACCTCAGTTCGCCATCCTGCAGTATCAAACATGGCTAGCATTCAGAGTGATGGTGTATCCATGAATGATTTTGTCACCATTGAAGAGATCAAGTGTAGCCCTCTTTTCAAGTGAATGCCTAAACAATTAAAGGAGGCCTTAACAGTTGAAAGTGAGATTGAAGAGGAATTGTTGCACAACATATTGGGAGATACCTTTCTGAACCGGGTTCACGTGTATAATAAAACACTCCTGGAGCACTTCATGTACACCATAATCCGCACCTCCGGGGGATGAGGGCATCAAAATGGTTGGTGCAACCAGAATTCATTCACTTGGTGAACGTAGCCATCACTGGTCTCAACAATTATCCACAGAGCGGGCTGATAGGTGATGCCATTTGCATTGCTTCTATTCCTCATAACAAAGCCCTAGAGGAAGCAATGGCTCTCCTACGTGTGGGATTAATGAGAAACAACATGGAGTTGTTTGCCTAGTTTTTGCAATCACATGAGAACCTATTCTCACCTGCTCAGATAGAGCATCTCCATGTGGTTATAGAAGCAGTCTGTGTGTTGGTGTTCACCCTCTATGCCTGAAAGGAATTTCTTGTTTTGATATTATCTAGCTCCCATTTCTATGTAATCAACAGAAACTTTGTATTTCCAACAATACATATATATCTATATATAAAATAAAGTTTAGCATTTTGGTACTTTTGGTGTTGATTTTCTGTATCATGAACAATTCCATCTTGATTTTGGTTTAATTCTGCTACATGTGGATGACATTTTCTATATTCAACTTATCACAAATAGCTTATGTTTGCATTCTAAAATGATAATCTATATGATGAACGCTTAATTCCTTTAGAAATACACCCTGACGATAATGTGGAGACTTTGTAGAACTCTACTAATAACCACTGTAGTTATAGGGACCACTTCGATTCCCACCCAACTTTGATCAATTTTTAGAAGAGGTTATCAGTGATCTTTTTAACAAGTCTGTAAACCTTAGGTACAGACTGCCAACTTTTAAAGAAAGATGCAAGAACATGCAACAAGTTACAACAAAACCCTAAAATACTGCTCGGCTTAAGAAAATGGAGATGGAAAGAACTGTGGTGGTGAACTAGGAATTTTGATGAACAAATGAAAACACTGCCCAAATAAAGATAACCAAAATTTAACAAGGGGTTCCAATTGATAAAGAGAGGTCCCAAAATTAGATAACATGGGGTTGGAGGAAATGGTGGAGCAGAAGACTTGTCAAGGGGAAGTATCACAACAAGATCCAAATAAGGAGGGAAGGACCCCATCTTGCCTTGGGTCCTTAGACTCGACCCTAATGAGGAAATGCAAAAAGAAATAAAAAAGGAAGAGGCTAGGTTAAAAATACTGCTATTTTCTTTGCTTGTCTAGATGCTTATAATTTACAAGCAATATTTTTTTTTATAATTGGCTATTGAATGTATGGGGCAAAAAACTTGAGGTTCATTATTCATTTTATAGAACGATACAAAATGGCTTATTTTTGGTTTAAAAATAATAATAATATGCAAAAGAGAGTGCTTGAAAAGGATTGCTGGAATATAGGGAAGTCTCTATTTAAATCTATCCCATGGTTTTTGGACTTGTCTGATGAAGAGATGATGTTCTATTTTGTGCCTAGATGGTTAAATATTAAAGCGGTTCTTGCCCAGGTCTAGACATTTCTTCCCCAATTGTTAAAATTGGTGGGGAAATTTTTGCATGTTAAAGAGACTCGCTCCTCCCTCCCCCACCTAGATGCTCAATTTTTAATCACATTCTACATCGGTGTTCAAATCCTAGATTCTCTTCAATTTATTATAGGAGGTAAAGTCGTTCGATGTGAGATTGAACCTCTCAGTGGCCTTTAATTCTTGGTTCCTTTGTAAATCAAATTGTCACAAAAAAAGAAATCATCCAAAGATTAAGAGAAACCATAGCTCTAGGGCTACATTTTAAAATGAGACTAGAATTAAAATTCCTAAAGTCCCAACCCAAAATGAGGGTGCTAACCACAGTAGCCCCAAGAACCATGGGGGTGACTTCCATATAAATTAACATAAAATGGGAAAACCCAAAAATAACCAAAAGTACTGCCAACTTAGAAAATATGGTCCAATACAAAGGAAATAATAAGAGCCTGGAAGGTTTCACCCCTCCATTGGAGGATAACCTTAATCTAATCCCTGAAAAATGGTGTGGATGTCGGTAATTGTGATATCTAAGGGGGTGAGAGGATAATTGAAAATAGAAAATAATCCCTCAAGAGATTTTTTTAGACAATCTTAAAGACTAGATAAGAAAGAAAGAATCAGATAAAGCTTCCCTACCCCTAGACTCTTTTGAGACTAGGGAAAACTTGGACCCAAAAAGGATTAGCCTTAGAAATGAATAGATTAAAAGAAAATTAGGATGTGAGCATCTGTAATCCTCTCTTTCAAGAGGATAAGGTAACCATAAATCCCAAATGTATATTTACAAGAAAATAAAATGATGATAGAAAAAGGAAGAATGTGAGCAGAAGTGATAGTGGCCAAAAGTTTATAAAGAAAGGTAAGGGTGATAATTTCTCCACATATTTTGATAGATTGTATAATAGCAAGAAAAACCCCAATCCCCCAAAATAAATGACCATGAATTATGTAAGTAGGAATGTAAGAGGATTGGAATCTTTAGATAGGAAATATGTGATAAGGGCTCTGTGCAATGAAAAAAGACCTAGATAACGTAATGTTGCAAGAGGTGAAAGCTGTTGCATTTCAATTAGAATGTAATCTGAAGTTCATTTTGAATGGTGCCTACATTTTCTACACCAATCATGATAGAGGGAAAGGGGGCAATGCAATTCTCCTTAGCCCAAAATGGAATAATTTTGTTGTCAGTTAAGGGTGTTCTCCCTGCAATAGATGCCTTTGGGTGATAATTGAAACCAAGGATTGCAAATTTGATCTTTGTTTTGTGTATGCTCTTGTTCCGTAGAAAAAAGGACCCTTTGCTTGACATGGAATTAATTCATGATAAAATGGACTTAATGAGGTCTTAATCTAGTGTTGTGAAACATTTTATGTGTCCACACTAGGTCTTGGACCCTTGCAAATTAAATAAAGTTATTTTAATGACGTCTTGTGAAGGTGTTGTAAAGTGTTGTAAGATGCTTTCACACTTTTCTAGACTTAATGAACCCATTTCTTCCTAATTCAACATTATAAAATGTGTTTGATAACATTATTACATCAATCTAGAAGATTCTTAATGTGAACTTAATGACAAACTAGTGTTGTGTGATTTACACATTCACATTCGTTTTTGTGCCCTTCTAGGCTGTGGACCTAATTTTAGTGTTGTAAAGTGTATTTAATCACACTTTTACATTGATTTATGTGTTCCAAGCCCTATTTAACATTTACATCATCATTAATAGGCCTTAATTGACCCATATTGTGCATCCTGAGGCATAATTTGATCAAATAACTAACATAGTCATCATATAAGCCTAATTTTTTTACTTCTCGGCATTCCAGCTAGCAAAAATGACCCCTGTGGGACCCATTGGCCATTAGTGGTGAATGAGTCCCATTTTGAGTCATTTTCATAGTTTAAGCAGGAAAAATTAGGTTTTAACTTTAATTTTTCTTCATGTCGGCTTGTGATGAGGTATAGTCAGGAGACTAAGGCACAATTGACTATAAATAAGTGTTTTTATCCTCATTTTACATCTATCCATCCCTATCATCAATCCAAGCATCCATTATTCATCTATCTTCTATCACAAGTCAAGCAAACTAGGGCTTTCTCATTGCAAGTCTTCAATTGAGCTTCTAAAGACATTCAAGGGTTGAATCTTCATGATATGCTACAAAATTTCAAGATAAAATCATCGTGACAAGGTAGTTATCTCCATTGTTGCATGTCTCATTACTTTATTTCATCATTTTGGTTTAATTACCTAAACGAGGTTTGACCAAGGCAAACCCCCATGCCCCAACAATCAACAATTTATCTTTCTTGTCTTGTTTATATGCAAATTTAGGAGTCTTGGAGGCTTAAGAATCATTGAAGATTATATTTCAAAATTATTTAAGTCATCTCTTCATCATTCAAGTCAAAATATCAACAAAAAGTCACTTTCAGGCCCGAATACGACAATTACGGAAGTAGACACCTATAGGAAGCTCAAGTGTAGACCGAAAGCTCTGGAGTCAACCTTTGAATATTCAAAAATTCAAAACTGGACTGATTCACCATGGGTGGAGAATGATTCCCACTCCAAGGTCAATTTTTGGTTTTCTGCATTTCTGGATACCCTTTTGTCCGAAACGGGCTCTGGTTCAGTTTTACAAAACTGGGACTGATTCGCCGAGAATGACGAATGAGTCTCTCCAAGCCTAAATTTCAGCATCAACAGCATTTCAGACGCAATTTCCAGTCTCCTTCAAAGTTCCAAGTGCACACTTTAAGTTTCATTCATTTATGTTTAGCTTTGCATTTGTTTTTAGATCATTGTTGCATTACACAATGTGTTTTCAAACATAGCTTAAATTTGACTTTTGCATTCATTTTAGATCATCTTAATCAGTCAATTGCATTTAGTTAAGATCATTTACATCATATCACATTGCATAAATCCTAATTTGAGTGTTACATAAGCATTTTTGGATCTAATCTCTCTCTTTTGAAGTGTAAAACCCTATAAGAGTCAAAGAGTCCATTGGATCCAAAAATCTATCACATTTTGGTGAACCGGATTTTTAGAATACTTTCTGATCTAATTTTGGCGTCATTTATCATTGATCTAGTCTTAGATTCATTTTGCATTTGGATTTGCATTAGTTTGTACGCTAGGTTTTAAAACTTGCATTCATAAAAAGTCCATTTAGGTTGCATTTGTTGCATCTAAGTTCATTTAGATTTACTAAAATTCTTCATTTTTCATTTAGGTCTATGTTTTGGCTCTCAGAATTCCTAAAAAACAGTCTGAAATTTCTGATTTTTTTTGAAAAAGTTCCATACTGGGACTCATTCGCCACCCTGGGCGAATCAGTCCCTTCTGGCCCCTCAAACAACGTTTTCCAAAACTCAAAATTTTTTTGTTAGGCTTCTGTTTGGTGCCTTAACTTGTATATCCCCACCAGTTACACTTTTGTAGCATGCATTTAACTAGATCTCACTCAAAATAGCTCATTTCATGCATTGTTTAGTTTCAATTTTTTTTTGCATTAGAAAAAAAGTGCATTTAGCTTGCATTTTTGCATACAATTTCCTTAAAAATCTCTAAAATTTTGCATCTCCATCTTAGGTTTGCACCTTACAACCTCACACACATCACAAACCATTCTTAATTTCTGAAAATTCTGCAAAACACCCTTACTGGGACTCATTCACCATTTGTGGCGAATTATTCCCTGTACATATTTTTCACTGACTGAAACATCTGAAATCTCATTTTTATGCTTCTTAAGACTCCTAGTATCATATAGTATAAGTCTGGAAGGTTTTTGGAGCATTTATTTTATGCATTTATCTCAAAAACATCAATTTAAGATAGTCATTTTTCCAATCACTTCAATTCCAAGCATCATTAGATCTGAAAATGTTTCCATTTCTGCAATTTTGCATAACATTGATCAAAGTACTTTTCACTTTTGCATATACAATGTTTCTATTCCTAAAACTTTGCATAAGTTTGTTAAAAGTGCTTTTCATTCTTGCATGTACATTGTTTGCATTCTTCAAATCTTGCATATATTGGATAAGAATGTTTTCTACCTTTGCATATACATTGTTCCTATTGCTGAAACATTGCATGAAATGGTTACATTTTCTTTTAATTCTTATTCAAACAATGCTTGTACCTTGCATATGTAAACATGTTAAGAAACACTTCCTATCCCCTCCCTATGAGAGTGTTTTAGTGAAAGAGAATACAACTTTGGCCATTCCTCATGATGATATTTGTTTTTCTCCTAATATCTCTCCTATTGGAAAAGAAGATGTTTTGGTGATAGAAGAACCAATCAATGAGAGTGTTGAGAATCTAAGTTGTTTCTCTCCTTTTACATCTCTTAGTGGACAAGACATTGATCAACAAGACAACTTAAACATAAATAATCATGATAATAACATTTTCCCTTCTCCTAGTGTCTCTGATAGTTATGAAGTAGATGCTTTGTTTGAGGAAGGTTATGAATATTTTAGTTGTCCCCTTCTCCTAGGGAAACCCTTATGGAGCACAATCATTCACCCATTGATCATTCCCCTACTATCAATGAAGTTCTTTTAGAAGAACCAAACTTTGAATGTCAACATCATTTGTCTTGTAGTTCTTCTAACAACTCCTCTCCTAGGGAGAATATCATAATGCAAAACAATATGACCATGGGAACACATCCTTCAACCACTAACCTTTCCTTAGGATATGATACTCAAGTGGCATTAGAATCCCCTTCACCAACATATCATGCCAATCAAGACAAAAAATTTGAGGTTATGACAACACAAGTGGGATCTCCTTTACTTAGTGAGATTCCTAAGTCATCTTCCATTAGTGAAAAACACAAAAAATTCAGAACTGTCTTGAAATCCATCATGTAATCTACTCATAACAATTTGCTTTGTAGCCACTAAGTTGTAACTTAGTGACTCAAACATCTGGAGGACCACACAACACTTCTACCTCCTTACCTTTTCGTCATAAAGTTCCTACTATTGAAGATCTTAAAAAGACTCTTATTAATATATTTGTATGGGATCTTATTCAACTTTCACCAATAGTCAAACTTCTCTTTCACAAAATGTTGGAAATATAGAAGGAAGAGATACAATATTACAACAAATCAAATCATGAGACATCCTCCCCTCATCCATTGCAAGCCACCCAGTCAAAAATCACATTCCCTAAACATGAATTACCCTCCCTTGAGATTCAAAACAAAAATGATCCCTTGATGATAAAGGTGATCATTAATGAAACTCTAGTTAGGAATACTGTCATCGATAATGGATCGGAGATTTATGTTTGTAGCATCGATCTCTTACAAAAACTTGGCATGGACAAAAATCTCATTCAACTTAATGATATTCATATTCGTGGCTTTGACAATGTTCATAGGCAACCCCTTGGGATGATCACATTACCTATTGAGGTTGGACCTGTAGTGTTGCCTACCTCTATTCATATCATGCAAGAACCCCTTCCATACAATCTTATCCTAGGTAGACCATGGATTCATGCTATGAAAGGAGTCCCATCTACCCTTCACCGTGTCATGAAGTTTGAATACAACAACAAGCTACATGGTTGATGTAGATGAGCGAAGCTATGGGTCAACTGATCACAACAATTCTAACTCCCCTAATCCTTCCATTCCTAGATTAGAACTTGAACCTATACAAGTTGGTCCTAACTCTTCACCTACAACAAAACTCTTTAGTGATAATTGGGGGTCGTTAGATTCTACACCTCCTTTCCATAACATTTCCAAAATCTCACCCTCATGGTCCAAAGATTCATACACAAACAATTCATTTTCAGACACAAGTTCTAGTAGTCATTGGAGTTTCATATCCTAATCTCCACCCAATCAACCTTGTGTTCCATTCAAATCACCCCATGGTGGTAATAGGAGCAATATAACTCCTATCCCTCATGAAAAAATGACACATAACATTCAAAAGGATTTGTGTTCTTCTAAAATAACCAATCCTTCTCCTCAACACATCCCTCCCTCATTTAACTACAATAACTCTCCTCCATTCCAAGCTCACCCTTTTCCTACACTCAATGGGGGGCAAGGAGTCTGATAGCCTTGTCCTCGTATGTCACTTGCCGTTGTCTCTTTTGCCTAGTCATTCACCTTTCATGAATATATAAGAGCAAGCTTGGGATGTGGATGACATGTCTTAAGATTGAATCGCATGTGACATACTACCCTTTCTTCATGACGTAGCTTAGCGGAAACATATGACTTGGCATAGGGCTTTCCGAGTAAGCTCTCATGTCTTTTTCTCTATTCTTCTACTTTAAAGAAATTTCTCACAGACAGGTGTGTAGAAATTCCTTTAAAGTGGGGGCATACATTACCATAATTCTTTTGCATTCTTGGTTCCTAGTGTAGCTTTGTCATTTATATGATGCGTTTGTCACTTTGTGGATGACATTGGGTGTAATGCCCTTCATAAGTGTGATCTATCTCAACATATTATATTCCTCTTGGTGGCCTGATGCGACACAGTACATCCCCTAAGTTGTGAATATACTATTCTTTGATTGGTCCTCTCTTGGAGACATTATACACAATGTTCCCTAAGTGACTGACCTTGCATAAATTGAACAAGACTCATTTGAACATCCTTCGCATTTTACATTTTTGCATTTTTGTCACCTTGCACAACGTAACTTGCATGATTGTGGTATCTTTATTTTTCGAGCATTTTCTTTGTGGCGCCTTGTTAAAGTTATCAAGCAGTATAGCTTTAACATGGTTGAGCAGGAAGCCCAACTAGCGGCATGACTTTTCCCCATAACCACCTTTGTGTTTGTCAGTGCATACCAACTAGCATATGTATCTTACCTTTTGGGCTTTCTCACCCCGCGGACAACTAGTTTCGTGGCCCTAGAGTGAGTATCACCTCGCTTTTTTGTTCTTTAATTCTTGTCATTGCAAGATTTTGTATCTTGGTGGCTTTCCCTACATGTGGATCTCTCTTGAATGGCTACTTTAGTGTGAGTTTCAAGCAGGTTCATCCGCTCACTAAAGTGGCGGCTAAATGAGCCGTAGAAAAAAGGACCCTTTACTTGACATAGAATTAATTCATGATAAAATGGACTTAATGAGGTCTTAATCTAGTGTTGTGAGACATTTTGTGTATCCACACTAGGTCTTGGACCCTTTCAAATTAAATAAAATGCTTTAAATGATGTCTTGTAAAGGAGTTGTAAAGTGTTGTAAGATGCTTTCACACTTTTCTAGACTTAATGAACCCATTTCTTCCTAATTCAACATTATAAAATGTGTTTGATAACATTATTACATCAATCTAGAAGATTCTTAATGTGAACTTAATGACAAACTAGTGTTGTAGTGTGATTTACACATTCACATTGGTTTTTGTGCCCTTCTAGGCTATGTGGATATAATTTTAGTGTTGTAAAGTGTATTTAATCACACTTTCACATTTGATTTATGTGTCCCAAGCCCTATTTAACATTTACATCATCACTAATAGGCCTTAATTGACCCATATTGTGCATCCTAAGGCATAATTTGATCAAATAACTAACATAGTCATCATATAAGCCTAATTTTCTTACTTCTCAGCATTCCAGCTAGCAAAAATGACCCCTGTGGGACCCATTCGCCATTAGTGGCGAATGAGTCCCATTTTGAGTTATTTTCAAGGTTTGAGAGGGAAAAATTAGGTTTTAACATTAATTTTTCTTCATGTCGGCCTGTGATGAGGTATAGTTAGGATACTAAGGCACAATTGACTATAAATAAGTGTTTTTATCCTCATTTTACATCTATCCATCCCTCTCATCAATCCAAGCATCCATTATTCATCTGTCTTCTATCACAAGTCAAGCAAACTAGGGATGTCTTATTGCAAGTCTTCAATTGAGCTTCTAAGGACATTGAAGGGCTAAATCTTCATAATATGTTGCAAAATTTTAAGATCAAATCATCATGACAAGGTAATTATCTCCATTGTTGCATGTCTCATTTCTTTATTTCATCATTTTGGTTTAATTACCTAAACGAGGTTTGACCAAGGCAAACCCCCATGCCCTAACTATCAACAATTTATCTTTCTTGTCTTGTTTGTATTTAGATTTAGGATTCTTAGAGGCATAAGAATCATTGAAGATTATATTTCAAAATCATTCAAGTCATCTCTTCATCATTCAAGTCAAAATATCAATAAAAAGTCACTTTTAGGCCCGAATACGACAGTTACGAAAGCATAGATCTGTAGGAAGCCGAAGTGCAGACTGAAAGCTCTGGAGTCAACCTTTGAATATTCAAAAATTCAAAAGCGGACCGATTCCCCATGGGTGGCAAATGAGTCCCACTCCAGGGTCAATTTTTGGTTTTATGTATTTCTGGATACCCTTTTGTCCGAAACGGGCTCCGGTTCAGTTTTACAGAACTGGGACTGATTCGTCTAGAATGGCGAATGAGTCCCTCCAGGCCTAAATTTTAGCATCAACAACATTTCAGAAGCAATTTCTAGTCTCCTTCAAAGTTCTAGGTGCACACTTTAAGTTTCATTCATTTTTGTTTAGCTTTGCATTATGTTTTTAGTTCATTGTTGCATTTAGTTAAGATCATTTACATCATATCACATTGCATACATCCTAATTTGAGTGTTAGATAAGCATTTTTGGATCTAATCTCTCTCCTTTTAGGTGAAAAACCCTATAAGAGTCAGAGAGTCCATTGGATCCAAAAATCTATGTCACAGCTCCTAAGGACTATAGGGATAGAATTATAGTCTTTAAATGAATCTACTCGAATCTCCCTAGATTACGTTGGATCGTTGGTCGATACTTTTGTTAAACACCTAGAATACTGAGAGGGGGGTGAATCAGTATTCAGTAAAAATCATTGACTTCATCAATTTAAACATCCATTCAAACCATCACATTAAACTTACACTAATATAAAGGAACATATAAAGCATGCATCACATCAAGGAACACAAGAACACCCGATTTATGTGGAAAACCCTTGAAAGGGAAAAACCACTTTGAAGATTAGCTCACAATATATTATAACCACTTAGAATAGAGATTACAAAATGGTAGAATCATTTTCCAAGGACTCACTTTCCAAAAAGAAAGAATGGCTCACTACCTAGAATAGAAAAAGATAGAGGAAAGGGTGGCTCACTTCCAAAATGAATTGCTAATAATGCATCTACAACATGCCAAAGATATATTTCCAATTAAGCTATGAAAATTGACTTAACACACTTCATACTTCACCACTACACCTTTCACACTTCACACTACAGATTTCATGCACACACTCTACACACACACCCCTCATCATTTGCACAATGAATCAACCTTGCATATATACCGTAACCAACCAAAATATCAATTAGGTCAGCCTAATTACATGAACCATGTACCGCATAACCTGTCGGATTAAAAAGTTAACACACACACCTTATAAAATAACAAAAATGTGTACAACACCAAAATTGGTTGGCATGACCTACAATCACTCCCATAAATCCACTCCATACATACTTCAACTCCGCACAACTCCAAAATAATTATGTTGGCACCACATAGCAAAACTAGTGAAGTAATAACTGAATGAACCAACTATTCATTCACAACTCAACATGCAGACCACCAAAACACTTTCCACTTGGAGGAAACATACTTCTAACATTTAAAAAAAAATTCTTAAAACTGTATAAGCATAATATTCATCCAGGGTAGAATGCAGAGCATTCTAATATGCACTTTGTACCAGTAACACTGACATTACAAAGCTGATATTTTGTTAGCATTATCTTCAACTATGAAAGAAATACAACCTTGGAACTTTGGATCTAAATACCTTCAATACACAAGATCGGTACCTTAAAACCACATGACAAGATATTGCATAGCGAAGCAATGTGGACCACAAAACTAGTTCATTGTAATGCTAAATTTACACTCTGAGACATCCAATTATCCACACCATTTGGTCTTTTTCAAACCAATATTTGTGCATTTCTACAATGGGTTGACATATGAAAACACCATACTACATCCATACACCATCATGCTCATGTTGCCAACAATCTCCCCCTTTGTCATCGACGAAAACACACTCTCACTTTCAAAACTACTGAAACTACTCCCAAAACATTCTCCCCCTTTAACATCAAGGGAAGAGGGTGCACTATGTCACTCTCCATAACTGATATATACATGAGTGTATCTCCCCCTTTTTGTTTCTCTCTTATACTAAACATACTTTTCTAAAAAATATCTCCTTTAAGAAATATTTTCATCAAAATGGCCCCCCTAACAATGTTATTTACCAAAAATGTACCGGAGCACCATCAACTACTTCCACATATATACATTCAAATAAGAAAACTTCATAAACAAAATAGGAATGTACACCTTCAACTATTAGAGGGTAAAATACCCTTGTTAGACACCTTCATTTTGGCAAGGAGTGCCTCCCAGTCTATCTTAGCTGCTCACAGTCCTTCTTAGTAAAGGAAAGCAAGGAATTATGACTTTCATACTGAACATGGAGGTCTTATCCTTCTTCTGAAGAGCTGGGCACTGGATCCTTTTGTGTCACCTTCTCTACAATAGCTAAAACTCAAGTATGTAAGTCTTGCACTTACCAAATCTCTTAGTTGATTGTACTTCATTATGATCTTCTCTTTTTATTCTTGTAGTAGGAAGAACTAACCATGTAGATTTTCAATTGTTGCCCTTGTTGCACCATCTACATCATTTTCTAGATCATATGCACCTGAGGCCTGAGCAATTTATGACTCAATTGAGTCTATTTGATCTTTTATGCTCCTTGTAGAAGTAGGCCATTTCAATCAAAACTGAAACAAAACTTTAGCTTCTTCTAAGAATTTTTGAACTTCCTTCAAGTTACCTTGTAACCTTCTATGTGTTGCACTATGTTTATCATAAATCTCGATCAATCTCTTGTCATTAACCTTCTTTGCTATTTCCTTCTCCAATTTTTATTATAAACCAATAGAATATTCCTTAAAGGAATCTAACAACAACTTTCAATTTTGTACATTAGACAAGGAATTATAAATAGTTGCTTTGGGAACGTTGTCCTGCAACACCATTACTGCTTCTTCTATCATCTCTACACTCTTCTAGTGTGTTTGAAGTATTTTATTCCTTGCAGAAGAAATGAAAGCATCACCAAGCCGTAACTTATGTAGGGTTGAAATCTTGTCCATATCTACCTGCCCCTGTTGCATTGGAATCTCCAGGAGCTGTGCAAAAACCACTTGTTCAAATTGTAGTTGCATGTCCAATAAGTATTTCAAAGAATCTCTAGAAGATCCGAAGGATTCTCCAATAGTTTTGGCACTTTCTCCTTCCTTCTTCTCACTCTTCTCCTTATCTCCACTAGCAAAACATTCTTCAACATTCTTTTCTTCTTCTGCAAACTTCTCACCATTTGGAGGAGGCAAGATTTCTTCTTCTTGTGCCTTTATCTTCTTTGGTACTTCTTGTTTATGTTCTTCTCTCTACTTCGCTTCTTTCTCCATATATTCAGAGCGGTAAAATTCTGATCCTTTTGAGCTTCATCATTCTTCAGGACACTCTGTCTACCATCTTTCTTTTCTTAAACAATATTCTCCGCATCTAGAGGGGTATCATTTTTTACCATGTCTTCTTGTACGTTCTCATCCTCGAGCGCATGCTCATGTTGTTCATTGTCAAGTTCATTGATTTTTGGGATAGATGTGTTATTTTGCATTTGATGTTCACTATCCAGAGGTACTCCTAACCCTTTAGCAAGTTCTTCCACCTTTGGTAGTGTCTCATTCCTGTTGATGTGTTTTTCATGACCGCACCAACGCAGAATAAAGTCACCAACGGCTACCCTATTCTCTCTTGATCAAAGTATCTAGCACGCTAAGATTGTGAGAGAGTTCGTGCGTTCAACTCCAAGGTTCCTTCAGTGCGAATAGTCTCAGTTGGCTCAATGTGATTTGCTGGTATTTCAAGGGGACTTACGAAATTGTTCAACAATAGA
The DNA here is from genome assembly GCA_007258455.2 of Sequoia sempervirens. NCBI lineage: Eukaryota > Viridiplantae > Streptophyta > Pinopsida > Cupressales > Cupressaceae > Sequoia > Sequoia sempervirens. The sequence goes on along the minus strand of VDFB02299868.1, from coordinate 146,500 downwards.
GGAAGGGGTTTCCACAATTTGACAGATTTATCAATGAAGCACAAATTTCCTATTCTAATCAGAAAGTAATGAATTTAAAGTGGTGCAAGGTTAAGAGAGTCTAAATCTATTCTAAATGTGGGATATGGAGCTCAACTTCAATAAACTCTCAACCGGACTTCGCTTTGCCTCGCATCGGTCAGCTTCCACGAAGTCGGTGCAATCTTCAGGGGAGATGACTAAAGATGTTCAAACCACCACTTGACATGAAGATACCATCACAATGATGCATACCATCATTCAAACTGTGATTGAAGCTAGGCCCACAACATTTCCAGTTGACCACACAAGGTGAACACACCATCAGTGAGCCCGCTAGTGGTATGGATAAGCGAAGCTTGCTTAGATCAAACACCACATTCCACAGCTAACATCTACTTGCATAAAAATGAAATTACGCTACTCTACGCTACTTGAAGTAGAAGGGATGAATAAACCTTGCTATCTATCCATAACAAAGACGAATTCCACCATCAATGAAAAGATCTTTTATTATGAAAGTTTTGCACAACAATTTCTTGCAAAAGTTTTCATAGGGAAAACTTTCCCTCTTCAACTACACTATCAATCTACGCTATGCTACTTCTAAGCTATTACCTAGTTGTCTCTCTATTCTTATCTCTACTGTCTAACTCTACTTATTATTCTACTGAGTACAAATGAGGGGGACTCCCCCTTTTATAGTTGGCCAAGTCTAATGGACGGCTCAGATTACAATCGACTGGATGGCCCAGATTGTGCCACCTCAGCCCTAAACAAGATTCACCCTAAAAAATTGCCACTAAGAGGAGTGGGGTAATAAATGAGCCATTAATGTCCATCATCCTTCTAGAAGATTCCAATCCAGAGACGCATTCACACTGTTCTTGATTTTCTTCTTGACTACAAGCCGGAGCTTATTTCCCGTGTTTGACAATGATTTTCCTCCTTGATGTTGTTCTTCAACTTCTTCTTTTTCACTTGAGCTGGGCACATACTAAGTCTCAACACTTAGCCACTTTCTCCAAGTATTCGATTAATCTCCCCAAGTCACCACTGTTTAGTCTCGACGTTCCTCCTTGTGTCCTGCCTAAGTGTACTTCAGTCTGATATTTCATCCAACTCTGGCTCAAGCAAAATGTTTTCGTTAGGAACTTGATAAAAAATTATCTAGGTGCCCAACTTCAAATTCATCTGCCAAGGCGACATATTTCAACATCCTTTTCTTTGCCTTAGAATTTTTTTTAAAATTTCCCTTAGGAAATTCACCAACCTAGTGCCCATTTAAAATCTCCAACTTGAAGGCTTCGGCGAAGTGTGGAAGACCTTAAAATCCATTCCTCATCGCAGATGCCCGATGCCCAAAAGAAAATTTTCTTCAGAACTTGTCGAATTCATGGGTATACAACGAATGGGTTCATTTGATAACAACTTTCAGAGTTCAGCCTTCAGAGGCTATTTTTAGGGTTTGCATGTTGGGGTTTTCTTTGCATGTCTACATATTCTTTGTGGGTTTTTTGAGAGCTTCACAGTGATGTGACATGCAAATGGAGATAATCACTCATTTAGGAACTTACTATTTTTAGCAGGTACATCCCGACAGCTGCCTCCCAGCACTTCAGAATCACGAGCTGACCACAATGCAACAAAAACGAGGACAAACGGAGGTCATTTGATATGCATGCAAGACTAATTAGGGTTTCTAGCTTTGGGACCCAAAAAGAGGCATAAAAAGTCAGAATTTTCAAAAACCGATGTATACCACCACTATCAGCATCTCTCAAGCTATCTGCTGATAAAACTTGAAGGTAAACGGAGTACTTACTATTTATAGTAAGTCATTTTGGAAACAGGCTAAAAATAGAAAGTCAGCAGCAGGCGCCGACGTCAACGGGTAGGTCACGTGGTGAGGAGCGCATCATTCGAATTTCAAGTCAAACGAAGCTATGGAAGTCTCAGAAGCAAGCAATTACTATAAATAGTAAGCCACCTCTAGAAACATGCTATAGATAGCAGGTCAGTGCAAGGCATTAGCAGGTACAGGTCAAGCAAGTGATGAAGACCCTATGGCATGAATTTCAGATCAAACAGAACTACAAAAATTCGACAATCAAGCACTTACTATTTTTAGCAGGTTGGTACAGAGGAATTAGGGTTTCCTAAATTCAAGGGCAGGACAAGACAATCATGCAAAAGCAGCATCCAGCTATGACCACCACATTTCAGGCATTCAGCACGTGAGATTTGAAGACATTCTGAGCAGTTACTATTTTTAGTAAGTTGCTAAAATAGTAGGTGCAGACAGGCATCAGGCCCCGACGACACGATCACACCACGAAGTTCAAAATAGGGCGAAAATCAAGCTTTCTGGAGTCAAAAGTCAATTCAGAGCACAAAATTCGAGGAACTTTCTAAAAATAGAAAGTCAGGGCAAATTAGGGTTAGCAGGAAAAATCACCCTAAATCCGGCAAAGGACAAGAAATCCACCAAGTTTGATGTTTTTTCAGGTCCAGCATCAAAACTTGCTTTAAAAGGCCAAAGACAGATCAAAATTCTTGAAGTGTTTGAAGAATGAAAGCATACCCCTCCAATTGCACCCTTGAAGTTCTAACTTGGAGAGTGGACTTTGAAGCTTGATGAAATTTTCTCTAAGTTATCAAAATTTGAAGCTCAAGCCCCAAAATGCGCCTAAACTTGCATGTGGAGCTTCAAAATTTTCTAAGTATCAAAAATTGGAAGTAGGGGGTCCTATATGCGCCCAGCTAGATGAGAGGCTTGAAAAATTTCTAAGTCATGAAAATTTGATGCTCCATGGGTAAAATGCGCCCTTGAAGTGAGAGGAGGTTGGAAAATTTTCTAGCTCTATGAAATTTGAAGTTCACCCCTCCATTTTCGCCCTCAAGCTGGCAAGAGTCTTGAAAATTTTCTAAGGAGAAATGGAAGGTCCACTAGCAAAATGCGCCCGAGTTTGAAAGATGCCATGAGGAAACTTTCTAAGTATAAAAAAATTAGAAGCTTAAGCCCCCATTTGAGCCCTTGCAAGCTTGAAGGAGGTTGAAATTTTTTCAAAGTGTGCGAAATTGGAAGTGTGGCACCCCAAATGCGCCTAGGAGGTTGAAAAGGACTTCAAAATTTTTTAAGTATCAAAGTGGAAGCTTGACTAGCAAAATGCGCCATGGGTGGTGAGGTAAAATATTAAGGTGGTAAATAAAAAATTTCTCTAAAGTAAGATGAATATTCCTCATCAAGTCTAATATGCGCCCAAGTTGATAAAAAATAAAACATGTTAAGCATGGTACGCTTTCAAGGAAAATTTTCTAAGATGAATTGATAAAGGTTTCACCACTGGCAGATGAAGGAAGTTGAATAAAATTTCTAGGGAAAAATTCAAAGTGCTTAGTGATTTAAAAATTTTCTAAGGCAAAATATTTTCTTCCTTTAGAAAATACGCCTAGACGTGAGGGTGATGAAATTTTTCTTGAAGCATGAATGAATTTGTCGGTAATGGAGCCGGAGAATGTTGGCATTGCAGGATGAATTAAAAAATTTCAAGTCAAAGCAAAGAAATACTCTCAAGGGTGAAGAACAAGAATAAATTTGTTGAAGATTATTTTTCTAAGGTTCAAAATTCAAAAAAAAAAAATTAAATGAACCCGTTCGTTGGGTACCCATGGATTCGACGCGTTCTAAGGAAAATTTTCTTCTGGGTATTGAAGATCTTCAACAAGGAATGGATTTTAAAGTCTTCCGTGCTTCGCCAAGCCTTCAGGATGGATATTTTTGATGGACACCAGGTTGATGAATTTCCTAAGGGAAAATTTAAAATTTCTAAGGCAAGGAATAAAGCGTGTTTTCAAGATAAAATTTGCCTTGGTGGATGAATTTGAAGTTGAGAGCCTAGATATTTTTTTTGATCGAATTCCTGATGAAAGCATTTTTCTTGAGCCAGAGTTGCATGAAATATCAAAGTGAAGTGCGCCAGGCAGAATGCAAGATAGGTTGGAAAATTGGCTAAGGCATGAAGAATTTGAACGCAAAGCTGGCTAGTGAAGACAATGAACGCTTTGAAGTTAAAACGTGAAAATCCTGGTAAGTAAGTTGAATTTATATTATGAGGTGTTCTAATACTCTCCTCCTTGTTTGTTTTGCAGGAGGAACGCCGAGGCCAAGCAGGGATGACTTAAGTGATCCAGGATGACAATGGCTAAGTGTTGGGGCTTAGTAACAATGAAGAAATGTTTTCAAAACTCAAGATCGAGAAAAGAATGGAAGCTCGAGCAAAGTTGAAGAACAACGTCAAGAAGAAGATCAAGAGCAATGTGAACGCATTTCCAGACAAGAATCTTTTGGAAGGTGGACATTAATGGCTCATTTATTACCCCACTCCTCTTGGTGGTGGTTTTTAGGGCGAATCTTGTTTAGGGCTGAGGTGGCACAATCTGGGCCATCCATCCGATTGTAATCTGAGCCGTCCATTGGACTTGGCCAGCTATAAAAGGGGGAGTCCCCCCTCATTTGTACTGAAGTAGAAGCAGAGCTTTGAGATCAGAGTAGAGAGTAGCGTAGAGACACTTTAGTTGTAATATCTTAGCATAGCATAGTTTGAAGGAGAAGGAAAGTTTTCCTTTGAAAACTTTGTAAGAGATTGTTGCGAAAAACTATTGTAATAAAAGATCTTTCATTGAATGGTGAATTCGTCTTTGTTATAAGTAGCTAGCAAGGTTTATTCATCCCTTCGACTTCAAGTAACTTAAAGCAGAGTAGTTTTCATTTTCATGCTAGTAGATGTTAGTTGTGGACTTGTGGAGTTAATCAAGGCAACTTCTTTTAATCCATACCACTAGCAGCTAGCTGACAGCAAGTTTGCCTTGTGTGGTCAGTTGGAAAATATTACAAACTTAACTTCGATTGTGGTTCATGTGTTTGTATGCGTCGTTCTGATGGTACTTGCATGTTGAATTATAATTTGAAAGCCTCTCGTCACTCCCTTGAAGATTGCACCGACTTTGTGTGAGTTGTCCAAAGTGAGGCGAAGCAGAGTCTGGTCGGAGTCTGTTGAAGATTGATCCCACGTCCCGTCCTTAGATAGAACATAAACTTCTTAGGCCCTACACTCTTTTAAATTCAGTTCATTTCTGGTTAGAATTAGGAAACTCGTGCTCACTTGGAAAATCATTCGAATTGCATGAAAGCCCTTAGTCTACTGTCTGCTGTCAAGTTGTCGAACAATTGTGTAAGTCCCCTTGAAATACCAACAAAATCACATCAAGCCAACTGAGACTATTCGCACTTAAGGAACCTTGGAGTCAAATGTATGATCTATCTCGCAATCTTAGCATGCAGGAAACTTTGTTCAAGAGAGGATAGGGTATCCGTTGGGAAACTTTATTCTGTGTTGGTGCGGTCGCAAAAACCACGCCAAAAGGTAGGAGGTGGATTTATCTTCAGACTTAGAATTTTCTCCACACCTACTTTTGCCTGCTTACCCATGCCCTGCTATATATAGTAAGTCCTTGAATTTTCACACTTCTGAAGCTCGGATTGATCTGAAATTTTGAACACAGGACCCTTATGACCTTGTCAACCTGTTCATACTGCCATCCTGAGCTGACCTGCTAAAAATAGCATGTTTCTGAAGGTGGTTTGCTATTTATAGTAACTGCTTGCTTCTGATATCTCCACAGCTCCAATTGATTTGAAATTCGAATGATGTGCTCCTCACCACATGACCTGCCTACTGACATCGACACCTGCTGTTGACTTACTATTTTTAGCCAGTTTTTGAAATGACTTACTATAAATAGTAAGTGCTCCATTTGCCTTCAAATTTTACCAGCGGATAGCTTGAAAGATTCTGATCACAATGGTATACACCAGTTTTTGAAAATTGACTTTTTACCCCTCTTTTTGGGTGCCAAAGCTGGAAACCCTAATTTGACCTACATGCATATCAAACGTCCTCCGTTTGACTCTATTTCTGTTGCATTCTATTCTGTTCGTGATTCTGATGTGCTGGGAAGCGGCTGCCAGAGTGCACCTGCTAAAAATAGTAAGTTCCTAAATAAGTGATTATCCTGCTTTGCATGTCACACCATTGCGTAGGTCTCGAAAAACCCACAAGGATTCACCTGACATGCAAAGAAAACCTTGACATGCAAACCCTAAAAATAGCCTCTGAAGGCTGAGCTCTGAAAGTTGTTATCTCACTTCGCATGTTATACCATCGCGAAGGTCTCTGAAAACCCAAAAGGAATCTTCAGACATGTGTTGAAAAATTCTTCATATAGCCCCTAAAATTTGCTCTAGAAGCTGAACTGTTAAAAATAGTAAGTTGTCCGTTTCAGTTCAAATTTTGTAGGTGAGCAGCTTGATGTGTTCTGAATGCAGTGTGACTGTCGAAATTTCAAGAATGCTGACAGAATACCCTGAATTGCATACTTACTAAAAATAGTAAGTACCTGGAATTCGATGAAATTTCAATGGAAACTTGTTGGAAGCACACTGACATCAATGTTAGTCTAAGATTTCAATTTATTCACTTCATTTGACTTCAGGTGAAGGAGAGAAGTACAAACCCTAATTTTTAGACTTAGCCAAAATCTCACATCAGATGGGCACACCCTGAAAGACAGACAGCAGAAAAGGGACAGAAAGAGAGAGAGAAAGACAACAAGAAAACTAACTAAAATCAAGCCAAAAGTTTGAGACGAAGCAAAAATTAGGGGGTCCCCATTTGCAATGGGGCGATGTGTGAAAAAGGTCACAACAATTCCTTAGCCTTTCAATATCGTATTTATCTCTACTCGTAAGAGTGCTAACTCTTTCCTTTATCTTTCCTTTATTGTTGTACAATTTAGATAACTTGCATTTATCTTCTTGAGATAGTAAAGAACCTGGAACAAAAGAAAAAATTTCCTTTTCCTTTCTTGATTTGGGAATAATTAATCAAAAATTAGACTTGATATCACCTTGATCTAGTGTTGTGAGGTGTTTTACACATCCACATTAGGTCTTGGGCTCCTTTTAAAGCTAAATAAACGTAACTTTTCCCTCATATAATGTTGTAAAATGTATTTATTTACAACTTCACATTAAATTTGGGAGGCTTGTAAACTAAAATGGACCCAATCTAGTGTTGTAATTTGTTTTACACTTTCACATGGGATTTAGGGCCCTTCTAAGCTAAATAGACCCAATTCTACCTTAATTTAGTGTTGTAAAGTGTATTTATTTACACTTTCACATTGGATTTTCGGCCCCCCTTGCATTTATAACCTTTATATAATCATTAATAGGCCTCTATGACCCCGTATTGTGCATCCCAAGGCATATTTTAATCAAAAACCCAAAAATATCAACATATAAGCTTAATTTCTTCACTCAACACTTTAGCTAGTAAAATAGCCCCTGTGGAACCCATTCGCCACTCTAGGCGAATGAGTCCCATCAAGGTGGGACTCATTCACCACACTTGGTGAATGAGTCCTATTTGAGTTATTTTCAAGGTTCTGAGTGGAAAAGTGGGTTTTTAATTCAAATTTCTTCCATGTCGGCCTTGGGGATCAAATTAACGGTCATGTGAGTGGATTGACTATATAAATGAGCTCTCAAATCATTATTTCATCATACATTCATGTTATCAAATCAAGCAAGCAAGAGTTAAGCACTCCAAGAATTCAAAAGATCATCTAGACAACATTCAAGATAATTTCTAAGGCATTCAAGGGTAGATTCTTCATCAATTGTTGCAGCAATTCAAGGTCCATCATCATGGCAAGGTTCTAATTGCATTATTTCATGTTAATGCTTCATTATCTTATTTCATCATTTGGTTTAATTACCTAAAAGGGGTTTGACCATGGCAAACCCCCATTCCCTAACAATCAAAATTTTCTCTCTTTCTTTGTGTAATTGTAGATCTAGATGCTTTGAAGACTTGAAGATCATTGAAGATTAGGTTACATGCTTGTTGGAGTTGTCTCCCCATTTGCAAGGTCATAATCTTCATTAAAAGGTCATAGACAGCCCCGAAATTAGAGTTTCAGATCTAGGAACCTGGAGGAGCAGACTGAGCAGACTGAGAAGACCAGATTCAAACTTTGAATTTCTAGAAAATCTAAACTAGACTCATTCACCACAAGGGGTGAATGAGTCCCACTATAGGTGTTTTTCAGAGATCTTTGCAAATTTGGATACCCATTTGCCTGAAACCTGCTCCTATGCCAAAATCTAGAACTAGGACTGATTCGCCCAGAATGGCGAATGAGTCCTAGTAGGTCAAAAGGTCAAATTTTCTAGTGTTTCAGAGTTGTTTCCAGTCACTTACAGATTCCTAGGTGCACACCATTCATCTCACTGCTCTTTTGTTCTATTTTATTGGCATTTATAGGTCATTCTATAAGTCATTATATTGGATTAGGGTTTTGCATTTCATCTTGCTCCTTGCATTTCATTGTCTTTTCCAAGTTACACTTGGTGGTGAACCCCTCATTAGATCATTTTCAATCCCTAGGACAGCCCTATTGCAATATCTCTTTCTATTTTGCATTGAGATCTCTAGGGTTATCCTTGATTGGAACATCTTTGAAAGTGGGTGCAAATACATCATCATTCCCCCATTTTCATAGGTTCCAAAACCAATCTTCTCCAAGGAAAATGCCTTTATCTTTGCATCTTGTTCAACACATTCTTCAAATCATCAAGAAATCGATCTTCAATCTTATCTAGGCTAGTGTCAAATTTTACCATGTACTTAACACTATCTCTTCCATTGTTATCTTATCTACATTATTTACTTCTGGAAGCATTTCAGTAGTTTCCTTTAGTGATCCAAACTCTGTAATATTACTAAACAAAGCTTCAAACTTTATTGGACTATGATCCCTAGTCGGAGGGGTTGTTTCTTTCTTCTTTCCTTCACCTTTAGGAGATTTATCTCCTTCTTCTCAACACTTTTCGTTTCTCTAAAAAATAAAACCTTTCTTTTCTTTCTCTATGTCTTCTTCACTTTCACTATCAACTATATTAACTTTTGTTATCTTCGCACTTGTCTCTTCCTAAGAGACTTGAGATCTTCTTTTCTAAAAGCACTGGGGTCCTTATTATTGTTGTTCTTCTTCTCCACAGCTAATATACTTCTCCCTATTATCCTTTTCTTTTCTTCTCCTCGTAGGAGTCTTCTATGCTTCAGGGGTACTAGATGTTGCTTTCTTCTTGGAACTTCCTGTAGGTTGTGTTTCAGAAGACTTGGGAATAGTAGGAGAGTGGGTAGAGGTCCTAACTAACCTTCTTGTACTTGGAGTACCATGCAAAGCAACATTTGTGGCTTTGGACTTCTCCGCAGAACCTTTAGGTGGGTTCACTATCTCCTTCAACTAAGCTTTCATCTTCTCAACATTCTTCTCAATGTCCTTATTTTCCAGATTTACTTGACTAGATTTATCTACATATGTGCCAAATCTATCCATAGATGGATCTCTTGGTTTGCAAAACACAACTTCTGCAAAACCAATAAGCTCTGCTCTAGTTACCTCATATCCAAGCTTTGGAACCCAAACTATTATGGGTTCAACTACTTCCATCAAGCAGCAATCTTTGTTAACCATGAAGGTTATATATTTCTTATACTTTTCAACTACATTTGGCAGAATTTTGTACCTTTCTTGAATTTTTCCTAACCATCTCAAATGATATCTTATTTGAATAACAACTAGAATATTATCTAACCATACAATATTCTTTGCTCTGGGCACCTCTGTAAGAAAGTAAAATAACAAACAAATAAATAGGCTACCATACCAAAAGGGGTACCTTGATTCATTGGTCTTCTATAGGTTCTTCATCAACTGTTGTCTAAGGAGCTCACACAAATCAATATCTTCACCCTTCTTCACCATCTAGTGAGCTATGTGGATTACAGTGGTTGAAACAAAAGTTCTCTTTGTTTGTATAGAAATTTTTTCACCCAATCATCATAGGTGTATACTTCACCTTCGGATCATCTATATTATTCATAGTTAGGGCTCGTTTATCAAACTTCACTCTAGTGAGATTCATTACTACGTCATTTTTCATGGCCTTCATTGCCGGTACTATTCCATTTGAAGTAATTTTGAAGAACTATGGAAGGCATGGAGGACAATAAAGGAGGTTCTAGTTGGTCTTGGAAAAGTAGTGAATATTTTTTTTGGTCCAAAAGGAAAAAATATTTAAGTTCTATGACCCTTTGTAAGGAAAAAAGAAAGAGAGAAAAAATATCTAGTTCGCTTGGTATAATAATCAAATGGGAAATAATAGAATTTATTATAGATTGGATAGATTTTGTGTCAATGATGAAGTATTTTGTTTTGAATCAAAAAACAACTCAAATTGTGTTAATTTTGAGCCTAGATCTTTATCAGAACATTATCCAATTGAGGTTAAAATCATTATAAAAAACAACCTAGATGCTAATAAGATAAGAAAATCTGGTTTGTTTAAAATGAACATTGAGCTTCTTAAGGAGGACTGTCTTATTGGGAGGACTGTCTTTTTGGCAATCTGAATCTTAGATTCATAAAAAAAAAATATTTCCCTCGACATATGCAACTGATTATTGGAAGAGATTAATAATGGGTATTCAATTCCTTTGTAATGGCATAAATTATACCTAGTGCAATTTCACATTATAATACTTCATTTTAGCCTTACAAGTTCAATAATGCAAAAACTCACTGTATTTTCCTTGATTTGCATGCATTTCCTTGTTGTTTTCCATCGATGATGGGATTTCAATTGAGGATGCTTGCACATTGCACGAATGTCTACATGCTGTGCTTTCATCTTGATAAGATTCTCAAGTCAGTGGACATTGAGGCATTATGATTCCCTATCAACCTATGAATTGTAACGTCCCTGTGAATATTGACCATCTAGGAACTACCTTTTACCTCCAAATTAGCCTTTTGAACTCCATTCCTTCATTTCTATTAATTCATCCTCACTCACTCTAGCTTCTACCACTTCATTCTTCACTCTCTTGTTCTCTTCACTTGACTTCTATACCATTTTGTTGCTCCTACGCCATTGTTATTGCAGGTTTTTGAAGCTTCACTCCATTGGTGTGGTTGTCTTGCTCTCTGCCTTCCTCTCTCGACTACTCAAGCACGTAGAAAGGAGGGTAATATCTGTCTATTTACTTATTTGCATTATCCTATTTGTAGAGTAGCATCTAGGTTGTATTTGCACTCTACTTTCTTGTGTATACTCTCTAACTTCTTTATCATTTCTATACCTTGTGGTCTATTGGTTGTCTGTGAAGGTGGAAACACCAAAGTGGGGGTTTAACTAAGGAAGACTCCAAACCACAACCACAAAATTTTCTCATTGCTTTGTGTGTAGGTGCAATCTATTTGTAAGGTGAGCTTACTGGAGAGTTGGACCTATGATTGTGTTCTTCCTCTCTCCTTTCATCATTTCACTATTAGAATAGTTTATTTTTATGTTATAATATTCTTCTTGTTGTTTCATGTATATCTGCATTCCACTGTTAAGCATTCAAAGTTAAACTTTTGGGTTGTTAGTAAAACCTACAAGTTTCATTCTATAAATCAATCTTTGTGTTTGTACAAGATGCATGCATGCCTTTGAGATGTCAGCACGTCACACTGGCATCCGCCTAACATGCTCATGTCCTCTAGCTAAGAGCCATGTGGTCTACGATCTAAGACATCTATCATAAACATAAAGAAACTAGAGTCCAATTTTCCCTTCCTTTTTAGCTTGCTAAGAAGTCTTAGGTAATTGAGGGAAACTTTCTCCATTTAGGATCTTTTGTGTCATGGAGACTTGGGAGTAGTGAATCCCCTCTACATTTTCGTGAACTCGATGTGAAATTCATCCTTTTCATTTTTTTGCGTCGAAAACTTTTCCCTTGGGTCTTGGGTATGTTATATATTTATGAGTCGTGAAGATTTATGATATTTACGACCCAATATATGACCTTCAGATTTGTTGTTAGGAGAATTCTTTGGCACATTAGAATGGAAGCCAAGAAGATCACTTCTAGTCAAAGTGGTCAGGGATTTCTACTGGATTCACTTACCCTTTTGGGGAATCTGCTACTGATATTCCTACACCCCCTGCTTCCCCTTCTACTTCTTCTATGGAGGAAGATGTTGCTCTTGAGGTCCTTGCAGAGCAACTTCTTTCCCTAGATAGAAGGATTGAAGAGTTTGAGTGGTATTTGGATAAAGATAAAAGTCTTTCTCAAGAAGCTATATTATTTTCAATAGATTAAGAACCATGTTGGATAAGGATTGCAAAGGTATAGAACTTCTCTGAGGTCTCATAAATATTGTGGATACCCACGTCCTGACCTATAATCCTAACTTGGATGTTACCCAAGATGTCGGTTCTAAGACCATTGCACCACACACGGAAGTCTTGATGCTTGAGTTGTTAGTATATATGTTCGAGATGAGTCCTTCTACTAACACCATCTAGGTACTTGAGCAGACTTGCACTTTCAAAGTAAAAAAGGTACCTTTAGGCTTCAGTTCTTCCACCCCTAATGTCTCAACTTTTGGTGGTATTACTGCAATCCCTACTGGTCCTGGAGTCGGACGATCTATCTGTATGAGTACTGGTGGGTTTGGTTCCTCTGGTCCTACCTCATCTTCTAATCCTATCTTAAATTCTTTATTAAAAAACATGGGATGAATGCAGAACCAGCTAGTGAACCTCGCCAACTCCTCTTCAACTCAACCTATGTTCTCACAATTCTTTCATTGTAGTCCTTTTTAGACACTTGTGTTAACATTTAATGCCTTGTGCACTAAATTCTTCCACCATGATTGTTTGATTGCAAATGTTTTGTCACAATCCCTTAAGGATGCTGCCCTTGAGTCTTATTGTTCCTTACCAGATAATTCTATCCTCTCATTTGATCAACTAGTGAATCGGTTCCTTAGACAGTTCCAAGCTTACATTGGCCTGAAGATGGCAATTGCTGATCATGTCTAATGCAAGCAGGGGAGCCTGTTGTGACCTTTTCACACATTGCACCATTGCAAATGGGGAACCTGTTGACGTGGTTTTTGAGACCGCATCAACACAGAATAAAGTCTCCCAATGGATACTCTATCCTCTCTTGAACAAAGTATTCAGCATGCTAAGATTGCGAGTGAGTTCATGCTTTCAACTCCAAGGTTCCGAAATACTTGGAACACCCTCAGGTTGTTTGATGTGAATTGTTGTTTTCTTACGAGGGGACTTACACAATTGTTCAAGGTTCTTGCAATTAACAGCAGATATGTGCTTTGAAGGGGATTTTGTGCGTATGATTTAGCAATAATGTATGTTTTCCTAAAGCTAACCAAAAATGTGCGGAAAGTAAATGAGTGTAAGGCCTAAGAAACTTATATTCTATTCTAAATGTAGGATATGTGGAGCTCAATTTCGGCAGACTTCAACCGAATTTCACCTAGCCTCACGTCGGACAGCTTCAGCGAAATCAGTGCAATCTTCAAAGGGATAGCAAAAGATGTTCAAATTACAATTTAGCATACATATACCATCAAGACGACGCATATAAGTATACAAATCACAATCGAAGTTAAACTCAAGACAATTTCCAGTGGACCACACAAGGCGAACTTATCATCAACAAGCCGCTAGTGGTATGGAATGAAATAAAGCTACCTCAATAAAACACCACACATCAAAGTAAACTACTTGCATGAGATAAAAAGAAAACTATGCTACTTGGATCCGAAAGGAAGAAGAGACCTTGCTAGCTATCCATGACAAAGACGAATTCCACCATCAATGAAAAGATCTATTATCATGAAAGTG
>VDFB02299868.1:46991-132548 GCA_007258455.2 Sequoia sempervirens | reverse complement strand
GAAGGGTGCGAGAGCCATCCTCATCTGTTGATATCTTCGAAAAATTTCATGCTCTCTTCTTCTGTGGAGGTGCATTGATCCTGTTTAAGAACTCTTCCATTTCAACTGTTGGATCAATCTCCTCGCTGGGGCTTCTCCTCATCCTATCCCTAAGCCAATCAGGTACTGTATACTGAATATCAAAGGGCTACTGCTCCTATGCCTCAACTTCTCGAACTTGTTCGACCTCTATATCATTCTGGCGAGGTTCATCATCCTCAAGTGGCTGAGTGTCTCCTGAAACTATATCATCATCATCCTCTATATTCGCCTCTAACTCTTGCTGAAACTGAGGGTCAGTAGTAGTCCCCTCATCATCCTACTGATCAACCCTACTAGGTGCATTGACACTCTGGCCAACCGACTCCCTCCGTGGTGGCTGATTATTATCCTGTACCGCCTGCACCTGATTCAATGCATTCCTCTGATCAACAAACAAAGAAACCTCCTAGATACTTGGAGAACATGTCTCCAATGGCATGGGTGACTGAACTACAACTCGTGGAGGCTCTGGCCGAATAGGCTCCTGCCGAACTGGCTCTTTCCTTCTGGACTCTGGACCTCATGTGATCTATTTCTTCCTACTGGTGGTAGGTCTCCTGTGATCTCCCATCAAATTGTAAGTCAAAGCAATCGACCTACTCTTCAATCTGCTCACCTGCCTGTCAACCCATGTTCTAGTGAATGTCAAGACCGGAATAGAAAGTGTGTCCAAGTCAACCACCTCTGGTTCTGACCAATCTGGGAGCGAAAGTGGAGTATCTCTTACCACTGCATAATCTGGATGAACAACGTCCATGTCCTCATTCACCTGGTCTGGAACCGGAACAACTTCACAATCCCTGATTAGAGTAATTGGCAACCGAGAGAACATTCTTTTCCTGACTTCAATCTCGTCTAATGCATCAGCCCAATAATCCTCAATATTTGCCTTGTGTTTAAACTCCTCTGACAGTACCCATTTGATATTATTGTGCGGATCATAGTGTTGTCGGCTGGTGTGATAGGAAAAGTGATAAAATTGAAGCTCACTCTTGGCTTCTCTGGCTACCTGTAATGAAGGACACACTTCATCCGAGTTGCCCATGACAATTGGGAAGTCAACACCTCCCTTCTTCTTCTTTTGAATTTTATCGTAGGCAACCAATTGCCTAGATATCTCTAGCATTAAAATTCTATCGGTTGGGTACTTAGTCAGCCTATATGGATATGATGAAAAACCTTGCAGCCTTATGTAAGAAAACTTCGGAAACTGTATAAACCAGCACCCATACCTTTCAATCAATTCCTGGCCTCCCTCGAGATTTTGTGATGCATCCGCTCCTGAAGCAATCTCGTGATATGCATGGTGAAGGCGTCATTGACACACTTGTAATAGGTAGTACTTGCCAGGTGTAAATGTGGACAAGCCTCATGAATTTTAAACTGGTGAGAGCCACAACCGATGTGTTCCTTGTAAGAAATCCCTTTGTACTTCTCATTACACGAGCCAGCATGATGATGTAAGAGCTCATATAGAACGTCTTCATTCTTCTCAGGCTCAGGAGCTGCTCGTGCAAATTATCACTGATCATCACAGCCCAGTTGACATAATCTTTCCCTTCCAGCACAAGGTTGATGTAATAAAACATCCATGGCTCAAAAATGAATGACTGTGGACAACCTCCAACTCTGCTCAGCATCATAATGAGGTCACAGTACTCTTGCTTCAAGTCATCTGAAATGATTTGTTTTGGAAACTTCGTACGAGAAGGCTTGGGATTGCTCATCCAGTGAGTGTTGATTGCCTCCATGCATCTCTCGAATGCGGAAGCGTACATTCGCTCAGCTCGTTCTCTGGACTTGTAAACCATATTCTTGTGCACCGGGATCCTGAAAGCTTCACCAATGGCTGAAGGAGTGAGATTAGCTAGCACTTGTCCATCTGGTGACATGATCGATCTGTGGTCCTTCTCATAATAGTTGGCGCACTCCATCATCGGCTCTGAACACTGAATGGCTGGTGGGAAATCAACAGCTGCATATAATCCGCTTCGAACAATATTGTGCGAAGTGGTAGAAGGTCGATGACTAACAATCCCCATCATTCTGTTCTTGAAAGTCTCAAGGTTGACGGAGCCTAAGTTGATGTCTGTCAACTTGCCCAACTTCGAAATGAACTTTGACTCTGGCATAAATGTCTTGCTCAGCTTCTTTATAACCGCCTAGCTGGATGCACCATTGTTATCTTTTCCAGTCACCCTTGCCTCAGCCATCTCAGCTTCTTCTCCAATAAATTCGAGCTTCAATACTTAGAAAAAATTTCTAAGTAAACTTTAACTTCAGCAACTTCAATCAGCAACTTGAACTTTGGTAAATTCGTACTTTGCACTTAGCAAGTGCGCACTTCAATATAGTCTTGAAACTTCTTACTTTAAGGCGTCCTTTTCAGCAATATGATCTTCTTCAAATCGAAATTTCTTCTCTTACACTAGCAACTTCAATCTTCAACAACAAATCGAGCTTCAGCCACAACTCAAGCAAATTTGCACCTCTTTAATCAGCAAGTGCGCACCTTCTCAGCTCCAGCAACTCACAAATTTCAGACCTCAGCAAACTCTCCAGTCCTCAGCAAAATTTCGAACTTCTCAAGCTTCAGCAATACTTAGCAACAATCTTCAGAGCAAATTCGTACTTCTCCAGCTGTGAAAAATAAGTGAGAAACTTCTCAATTTTATAGCCAAAAATCGAATTCTAGAAGGAGCCAATTATAGCGAGTACATTAAATTTCCACTACTCCACTTCAAGAATTTGAATTTTCCCTCTCTGGTATTTCTAACACTTGTCTCTCGACGTCAGGAATCTTGTTCTTGTAGAAGTTCAACTTTGACTGCATCTTTTAAATTTACTTTCAAAAAATTTAATTTAAATTCATCCTTTTAATTCACCAGCTGGAGCTCTATCACTTGAATTCAAATTTTACTTCTCTTCAGCTCTGGAAAATTCATTTGTGAAGAACTGGATTAAAATCATCTAGGCAACTCATTTCAAATTCATCGTTTGAATCATTTTCCTTTCAAAAGTCGTTTTATTCAAATTTGCCTTAGAAGATTTTAAAATTTTCCTTAGGAAATTTCACAATTTGAGCACTGATTAAATTCTTCAACCAAAAAGCGTTGGCGAAGTGCCGAAGTCATAGAAATCCATCTATCATCACAAATGTTCAATACCCAGAAGAAAATTTTCTCCAAAACGCGTCGAATCCATGGGTATCCAACGAACGGGTTCATTTAATTTTTAAAATTTTTAAACCTTAGAAAAATATTATTGCATCAATTTAAATCCGTTCTTCATCTGTGATCATCTTGTGTTGCTCAGACTTGAGAAATTTGAATTCATCCTGTATTGTCATCGTTCTGACTTCATCTCTGAAAAATTTGCTCGCGTTTCAAGAAGAAGAATTCACCACCTTGAGTTCTAGGCGTATTTTCTAAGGAAGAAAATACTTTGCCTTAGAAAAATTTTAAATCATCTTGAAAATTTTGCCTTAGAGAAATTTTTCCTTGGAAATTTTTATTCAATCTTGCTCATCTTTGCCTGTGAGAAAATCATCAACTTTACTTCGAAAATCTTCCTGCAAGCACATCATTTTAACTTCCAACATCTTCAATGCCTTAGGAAAAAATTATGATTTTGTAATTCCAATGCATAGCAATTTGTTTCACTTCACATTTTATTTCACACTTGGAAAATATATTCACTTGAAGCTCCAACACCTTGGGAAAAAATCACATCATCTTATATTTCATTTCACCACCCTAGGCGCATAGCACACTTGAAGAAAATTAAAATCACGCCTAGCACTTTGTTTCCACTTCACACGCCTTGGAGTATTTTCTAACACTTACCACCTTGGGCGCATATAGCACTTGAAGAGGAATATTTCCACGCCTAGCATTTACCTTGTCTTGACCACGCGTTGGAGTATTTTACTCACCTTTTACCTCATTCACCACCTTGCATTCACTTTTACCACCTTCAACTTGGGTGCATTTGAGCTAGGCAAGAGGATGACTCTTCAACTTCCCGTTTTTGTCTCTACTTGACCTCATTTGGGCGCATTTAGGCATGCATGAAGGATGAAAATTGTTGACTTGTTGACCCCTTTTGAACTTGGGCGCATTTTAGCCTATGTGGTGGATGAAACTTCCCACACCTAGCATGTGACCCTTCATCTTCCTTGTTTTTGTCTCTACATGCCTTGTTTTGGGCGCATTTCGCACAAGGAGAGGGATGAAAAACTTTGACTGCTTTGACTTTCTTCCCTTTTGGGCGCATTTTCACCTAGGAGGAGGATGGGTGCATTTGGAGGGGTGAGGAGGATATTCAACACTTAGAAAATTTTTGTTATCAACTCTCTCAAGGTGGGCGCATTTTGGCCCAGCAGCAGGATGAAAAGCATTGACCCTTTTGACTTTGTGCTTCATGGGCGCATTTTGGCCTAGGAGGTGGACGAAGTTTTGCCTTAGAATATTTTTCACTATCACCAGTTTCCCTTGGGCGCATTTGAGCTAGGCAGGAGGATGAAAAGTGTTGACTTTCTTTGACTTCCTTGATGGATGGGCGCATTTTGGCATGTGTGGTGGACGAAGTTTATACTTAGAATTTTCTCCATGCTTCTTCATCAACTTGGGCGCATTTTGCCATGGCTGCAGGATGAAGTTCCAGACTTAGTCATTTTCTCATTTTCGCCAGTTTATCCATGCCCTGCTATTTATAGTAAGCCCTCTGATTTTTGGCATCTCTGAAGCTCATAACGATTTGAAATTTGAAACACTGCATCCTCACGACCCAGTTACCCTGTTGACACTGCTATTTTTAGTCGGCCTGCTATTTTTAGCCCATTTTTGAAGGTGATTTACTATAAATAGCAACTGCTTGCTTCTGATAGCTCCACTGCTCCGATTGACTTGAAATTTGAATGAGGTGCTCCTCACCACGTGACCTTACTGCTGGCATCGGCGCATGCAACTGATTTTCTATTTTTAGCCTGTTTCCAAAACAACTTACTATAAATAGTAAGTGCTCTGTTTGACTTCAAATTTTACCAGCAGATAGCCTGAAGGATGCTGATTGCAGTGGTTTACACCGGTTTTTGAAAATTTTGACTTTTTACCCTTCTTTTCAGGCCCCGAAGCTGGAAACCCTAATTTTCTCTGCATGCGTATCAAATGACCTCTGTTTGTCCTCATTTTTGTTGCATTGCGATCAGCTCATGATTCTAAAGTGCTGGGAAGTGGCTACCGGGACGCACCTGCTAAAAATAGTAAGTTCCTTACTGAGTGATTATCTCCATTTGCATGTCATATCATTGCGTAGCTCTCGAAAAACCCATAAGGAATCATCTGACATGCAAAAGGAACCCTGACATGCAAACCCTAAAAATAACCTCCGAAGGCTGAACTCTGAAAGTTGTCATCTCGCTCTGCATGTTATACTGTTGCGAAGGTCTCGAAAAACCTAGAATGAATCTCCATACATGCAAAGAAAAACTCTGCGTCTAAGCCCTGAAATTTGTCTCGGAAGCTGGACTGCTAAAAATAGAAAGTTGTCTATTTCAGTTCAAATTTTGCACGGGAGCAGCCTGATGTGCTCTGAATGCAGTGTGATTTTCAGAATCTCAAAAATGCTAACAGATTGCCTGCAATTGCACACTTACTAAAAATAGTAAGTACCCAGAATTTGATGAAAACTTGCTGAGAGCCTGCTGGAAGCATACTAACAACAATGTTAAGCTCCATTTTCTATTTACTCACTTCGTTCAACCTTGGACTGACCAGGAAAGACGAAACCCTAATTTTTAGACTTGGTCAATTTTACGCTTAAGCTCAGTGACGGGAACAATCCTCGAAAGGCAGACATCAGAAAAGAGACAGAGACAGAGACAGAGAGAAAAACCCAAGCCAAAAGATGAGAATGGAGCAAAAAAATTAGGGGGTCCCCATTTTGAATGGGGCAATGTGTGAAAAGGTCACAACAGAACCCCTTCTTTTTTGCTTTTTGGGGTTTTTCCTTAGCGTCACAACTACTAATCACCATTTTTCTTTTACAATGAGTTAGAGTTTTCAGGTGGTTATCCAAGCCAACTAGATAATTCAAGCCAACAATAGTGCATAGACAGCATCAAAGTGCTACGAAGGTCCGAAGGACAAGGAATGCCATTGCTTTGAGTCAATTTTGACACTTCCTACTTTTTAGGAATTTTCCTTTTTTGCTTTTCTCTTTCTCCATTTTTGGCATTTTTCGACCAATCCGAGATTTATTATTTTTAGAAATTTTGCTTTTTGCTTTTATATATTTTTAGTAATTTCTATTTTTAGAAAGTGTCAAGGTCGCACAGGTCATGGTGTCAACGTTTTCATTTTTAGAATCAAAATTTTGCACTTATAAGAGTAAAAAGGAAGGAAAAATCATAAAAAGCAAAAAAAAAATCCAAGGCGAGGGTTTGTTGAAATGATCTAGAAGAAGACAAGAAATTCAACATGAAATTCATGGCAAGCCAACCTTCAAGTCCGCCCAGCCAAGAAGGAAGATGAGGAATGGAAAGTTGAAGATGAAGTCCGCCCAAGCTTGAAAAAGGATGGCACAAGACAAGTAAAGTCCGCCCTTGGCTAGGAAGGAAAAATGTTAAGCATGAGATGAAGTCCACCATGCTAAAACAGAATATGGAAAGGAAGTCTTAAAGTGCGCCAAACCAAAAAGAGGAAAGAAAACTCAAAATTTCGCTAAGTATTGACACTTAGGGAAGGAAGACTCATGAAATTGGATAAGTATGGATTTGGTTAAGTGTCAAAGGGAAAACAATGTCAAAGACCAAGTAAAGTATGCCATGCACATGGCCAAGCACATGGTAAAGTTTTCTTGGAAGAAAGAGAAGATGGCAAGGCTGAAGCAAAGTCCGCCCAATGGAGATGAGACTTGTCTAGCCAACCTCAAAGTCTGCCCAAGGAAAATGTCCAAGATGATGCAAAGTCTGCTTGGGAAATAAAAGCTGTCCAAACTAATGTCAAGTCCGCCCAAGGTTGAACTGTCCAAGTCAAGAGCAAGTCTGCCCAAGCTTGAAGGGGAAATTTCCAAGGGAAGATGAAGTCCACCTTGCACAATGGCATGCACATGAGCAAGTCTGCCCAAGCAAAGGAAAACATGGTGAAAGATAGGAAAATTCCGCCCTACATAAGTTAGCATAAAGTTGACCAAGTCCGTGAAAATGACAAGGCCAAGCTAAAGTCTCCCCAACATAGAGTGGATGGCAAGACAAAGGAAAAATCCGCCTAGAGAAAGAATACACATTATCCAGACAAAGATGAAGTCCGCCTTGGCAAAGATGTGATGAAGTCTTCCTTGTCCAAAGGAACGTCAGGTCTGCCCTAGCTTAGAAGATGGACGGCAAGGCAAAGGTCAAGTTTTCCCTAGAGGATGGCAAGCAAATCATCAAGTCCCACCAAGCTAGAAGCATGACCAACCAAGCTTAAAGTCTGCCTAGTAAAAGGAGAGGGAAGAAAAACTCATAAAATTGGCTAAGTGTTGACACCTTGGGCCGAAAAACTCAGAAAATTGGCTAAGTGTTGATACCTTAGAGAATAAAATTTTAAAATTCCCTAAGCAAAAAAACTCTTCCCGACATGACCAACCAATGATGAAGTTTGCCAAGGCCAAATTGAAGATGTCCAAGACACAGCCCAGAAGGAAGATGTCTTGCCAAGTCCAAAGTCCGCCCAAGAATGGCTTGTTGATCATGAAGTCTGCCCAGCTAGCAAGGAAAGTGGGTTGCCAATGATGAAATCCTCCTAGGTCAAAAATAACAGTGCCCAAGACACAATGAACTCCGCCATGAAATGGCATTGAAAATGTGAAGTCTGCCATGCTATAAATTCAAAATGTCCAAACAATAATGAGCTCCACCTTGACACTTGGGAAAATGTCTAAGATCATTCAAAGTCCTCCAAGGTTAGAAATAAAACATGGAAAATTTTGTCAAGAGGAAACAAAAAAAAATGGCTAAGTGTCAAATTTTCCTACCACAAAAGAATCAAATTTTGACTAAGTGTTGGAAAGAAAACAGGGAGAATGAACAAGAATAAAGAGGAAAATTAAAGAGGAAATGAATAAATTCCTTTCCCAAGGATGGAGTCTGTCCTACTTAGCACAAGCCAAATTCAGAATTGAAGGAAAATCCACAGGAAAAGTTCATTCGAGCATGGAGATGGCCAAAATCTTGGCTAAGTGTTGAATACAAAATGAGATTGAATAGCCAAAATTTGGGTATGGAAAATACTTCACAGAGAAAGTTCCAATTTCCTCCATTTTGGCGAAAACATAGGGGAGTTCTCCAAATTCAAGGCACTTCAAGGAATCTCAAAGCAATCAAGAAAGCAAAGTTTAATAATTTTAATTCTAGACATCTGCTTCAAGGGGAGACTTCCAGACCTCAAAGATTCAAATGCAAGTGCAAAGGATAGAGTTGTTGGCAAGGAAAAATATTCTAAGGCAAGTACTTGGAAAAAGAACAAAGTGACCAAGGAGGACATCCAACACACTGAGGTGGCGCCTCGCCATTTTCCAACCAATCAAATTGTTCCAAGTCAACATGTCTAGGTTCAATGAACCTGACTTATCCATGGAATTGGTTTATATTTAGCAGGACAAGTGTCCCCAAGTTTTATTTTTTCATTGGTCGAGAGATAGTTAGTTGTGACAAACCCTAATTAGGGTTTTATTTTTTAATCTCGACCTTTGATTTGAAATCAATCTTGGCCATTGAATTGTAATCAAAGAGCCTATAAATTTATCTCACCCCCTCATTTGTAAAACATGGGAGCATGTTGCAAAACATGTTGAGATAACTAAATTGTTGCATACAACTGCCAAAGTAATAAGTAATGCATTGTTCGAATTGATGGTGATTACCTCTATTATTTTGGAGTTCGCATGGTTCTTATCCCTCATCATAGTTTAGATTTTATTTCATGTATGTTAGATGAATGAAATATTTGATAGTATGGATTGGTGAAACTCTTGCTCACACTTTCTTTGAATGAATGATTTTTGTTCAATGCGTAAAGTTAGCCTGAGCCTATATTGTGGATGCTTCACTTTTGTATGGATAAATATTGTTCGATTTGATGGTAGTTATTCATGACGTGAAAATCATAAGCACACCCCTTAGTAGATTGCACTCACTTTATGTAGTTGTCCTCAGTGTGGCGAAGCAAAGTGTTGTTATTGGTTCCATCGAGTCCATACCGTCTCTTGAATTCATAGGAGTAGATTAGAACTTCTAAACCCTTATCTCTTTTTCAGTTTGCTTGAAGTCCATGATCCAAGACCCAAACAATAGATCTTCATTGTCTATATCTTCATTGTGAATTGAATGAGCCTAGCGTAATTCCCTTTACATATTACCAGCATATCACAACACCCATTGAGCTTATCCACACGTAAGGACCTGACAAAAGAAACCTTGGAATCACCATATGATCTTAGCATACGTGATGGTTTTTCAAGAGAGGATAGAGTGTCTTTGGACATTTTATTTTGTGTTTGGTGGGTAATAAAACACACACCAACAGAATTGGCACTAGGAGGGTTGAACATTAGGTTGTTTATTTTCACAAGTAGGGAAATTCAGCTAGATGGAACCAATATGAACTTTGAAATGCCAGATCAGAGATATGTTAGATCTCTTTTATGTCAAAAAATCCAAAAAAAGTAAAAAGTTCAAAAAATTCCTTAAAAAAAAATCAGAAATGGAAAATAAAAAATGATATTTCTTAATGGAGGGGTGTCCATTCCATATTTCTTGTTGTCAAGACAGTGTCCTTGTGGATATCACTCAGATTCAGGAAAATTTGAATGCACAACTGCACACCCGGAATTTGTCACATTTGCCTTACCAGGGAGGTGTCGGATTCATGAAACAACCAAACATGATGAAATGAATTTCTTGACATTCTTGTCTAGGATAGAGCTTGTTCTTCAAGGAAATTTTTTCTTTTGGGATGTTCCCAAGCCAAAAGTGTTGGATGTAGAACCTAATGATTATAGCCTTCCAGAAGTTATGAATGAGGCCTTCACGAGGTTCATACTTAGAATCCAAAATTAGATGGAACTAGGTAATGTTCACTTGAAAGGTATTTTGCTCCCTCGTTGGTGTCAGATTCACAATGCACCTCACTCAGAATTCACTTGTTCAATATGTGAAGAGGCCATCAACCAAGCTAGATGTCAGTTGGGATTATCAGAATTGCCAAGGAAATGCATCTGGAATGAGCATCTTAGTTCTACATCAAAAGAACAAAGCATTGCAACATCATCAAGTTGTGAAGGAAGAAAATTGGAAGAAGATAGTATAATTGGATCGAGCATTCAAGTAGATGAAGATTGTTCCTACATCATACTAGAACGAGAGGCCATTGGAGTAAATATCAAAGAAGCAATGGAATACATCCAAGCAAGAGGAACCACCCAAGGCAACTGTCAGCTTACGAAAGTGAATGAATATATAGAATTACAAGTTATTGAAGATCATCAAGAAACAAAAATGGAGGACTTAGCTCAAAGTAGAGATGGTGTGAGAAATTTCCAATGAGGAAAACATGAAGAGAGAAGTGGTTCCAGTGCAATTCAAGAAGGAATAGTCCTTGATGAAGAAGTTCGTTCATGCACGCTCAAGATGGAAGAAATGATAAGTAGCTTGAGGCAAGATGATATGTTTGACGATCAATGGGCTACCAAGATGCAAGCAGAATATGAAATACATTTTGCGTCGGCGCTTGATCCAATCATCACAGTCATGGAGGAATGGCTTGATGAAATTGAAACAAATAGAATGCTACCTGATAAACAAGTAACTGTGAAAGAGAGAAAAAATAAAGAACAATTCAGGTTGGGGCTTGATCCATTGTTATGGATTCAAAAGGAGCCGGTGCATGAAATACTCCAAATTTCCAAATTCCCTTTTGAATCCAATTCTCGTCACACTCCGCCCAATTTGGAACGTGATGTTGATCTCCGTGTTTCAAATGTAAGTGGTATGGTTCACCATCAACTTCGACCTCTTGATGAAGCAATGGATGACGAGCAAGAATTAATGTCTACGAATGAAGACCACCAAGTTGTATCTTTCCCTACTATTGACTACAAGGAATATCATTTTAATTATGGAGATTTAGGAAAGATAACTTGTTTATGGATTAATCATGCTCTGGGTGAGTTTCCCCAGTTACTAATCTTTCCCGAAGTTTTGCTTGAGTTTCAGATTTGTCCTTTGAAAGAATATTTTTTCGAGTTTAAAGATAAGTTTGGAAAACTTCGCACTGTGACCATTGCTTTGTTGTTACTATACATCCTGAGAAATCATGCTAGGAGTTGTATGTACTTAGCTCTTTTGAGTGTTGTTCACTTAAAATTTTGTTTAGAGTAGGTTTTATTTTTGCTTTGTTTGCTTTAGATTACTTGTTTTGCTTTCTTAGTTTAGTTTTCTTGTCTATTTTGTTTTGCTTTCAATAAAGGGGGTCCCGTTTGTGAAGGGCGTTGTATCTTAAGAACTCTAGCGTTTGTGCAAAATTATGTTCATTACATTTCTTGGATAATTATTTTATGAAGTAATTTTGAATCCAAGGTTGTTCTTTTTCAACTTCATCGTTTGGTTAAGATTAGTACTTGACTGGAAAGGGAATCATTTATTGTATCTTGACACCAAGTCTTACAGTTATTATATCTCACACACTTAATGAATTCTCTGAGTCATTATGGTATCCTAAGTGAATTCATGGTTAAATAACAGGAAATAATCAAAGGTCTTGCTTCAACACCACTATAATGCTCAAACCCATGTGAGCTTCATTGCTTACAAGCCAAAGTGTGGAAATATGTGAAAATAAGAAAATATCAAGATGAACGAAAAGAAAATAATGAAAGATCATAACACATGGCTTCGGGTGTGCATACATCTCTACAAGCATACACTCAATAACAAAAACAAAAAAAATTAATAATAATAAATCGTCGGAAGTAGAGCAATCTCCGTGAGATTAAAGAGATAACCTCGTGGGGGCTATGCACGCTCATTGGCAACGAGGCTCTATCCAAGGATGCTTTTGGAGTTAAGACAAACTATAAAAATAGCCATGATGGAACCAAAGAGTCATATTGATCTTACGAGATAGAAATAAACTCATTTGCACACACTCGTAATTGGAGGGTAAATATCTTGATACAGTTTAGGATTCCTCTTCCCCTTTTGAGTACTCCTCTTAGCTAGAGGGTAAGTTAGTTAGAATTAACCTAAGATTCTCGGTTTGAAATAGATTCTATCTTTGAAATGTTTAGGAACATTTAATCAAGTTGGCTCTAGATGTTGTGACCTTTTCACACATCACCCCATTGCAAATGGGGACCCCTTTTTTTTTATCTTTTTGGAATTTTTCCTTGGCGTCACAACTACTAATCACCATTTTTCTTTTACAATGAGGAGTTAGAGTTTTCAGGTGGTCACCCGAGCCAACTAGAGAATTCAAGCCCAGAACAGTGCATAGACAGTGTCAAAGTGCTCAAAAGGTTCGGAGGACGAGGAACGTGTTGTGACCTTTTTCACACATCGCTCCATTGCAAACGGGGACCCCCTAATTTTTGCTTCGTTCTGAACTTTTGGCTTGATTTTAGTTTTCCTGTTGTCTCTCTCTCTCTTTCTGTCTCTTCCTGCTGTCCACTTTCCGGGGATGTGCCCATCTATGAACTTGAACATGAAATTTGGCCAAGTGTTAAAATTAGGGTTTGTGCTTTCATGGTCAATTTGGGTCAAATGAAGTGAATAAATTGAAAATAGAGACTAACGTTGCTGTCAGTGTGCTTCCTGCAGACTCTCAGCTAAATTTCATCAGATTTCGACGACTTACTATTTTTAGTAAGTGTGTAATTCAGGACATTCCTTCAGCGTTCTTGAAGTTTTAACAGTCACACTGCATTCAAAACACATCAAGCTACTCGTGTGCAAAATTTGAGCTGAAACAGACAACTTACTATTTTTAGTAGTTCAGCTTCCAAAGTAGATTCCAGGGTTTAGATGCGAAGTTTTTCAGTGCATGTCTGAGGATTCCTTCTGGGTTTTCTGAGACCTTCGCGACAGTATAACATGAGAAGTGAGTTAACGAATTTCAAAGTTCAGCCTTCCGAGGCTATTTTTAGGGTTTGCATGTCAAGGTTTTCTTGGCATGTCGAGTGATTCCTTATGGGTTTTTCGAGACCTACACAGTGGCGTGACATGCAAAGAAAGATAATCACTCATTCAGGAACTTACTATTTTTAGCAAATGCATCCCAGCAGCCGCTTCCCAACACTTTTAGAATCACGAGCTGATCGCAATGCAATAGAAACGAGAACAAACAGAGATCATTTGATATGCATGCAGAACAAATTAGGGTTTCTAGCTTTGGAGCCCGAAAAGAGGGGTAAAAAGTCAGAATTTTTGAAAACCGATGTATACCACCGCGATCAGCATCTCTCAAGCTATCTGCTGATAAAACTTGAAGGAAAACAGAGCACTTACTATTTATAGTAAGTCATTTTTGAAACAGGCTAAAAATAGCAAATCAACAGCATGCGTCGATGTCAGCAGGTAGGTCACGTGGTGAGCAGCACGTCATTCGAATTTCAAATCAAACGGAGTTGTGGAGGTATTAGAAGCAGGCAATTACTATAAATAGCAAACCACCTTCAAAAATGGGCTAAAAATAGCAGTCCAACCCGAAATAGCAATGTCAACAAGCTGACGGAGTCATGAAGATCCAGTGTTCAAAATTTCAAAGCAATCTGATCTTCTGAAGTATGAAAATCAAGGGACTTACTATTTATAGTAAAGCATGGAGAAGCAGGCAGAAAGAAAGAAAAATGCCTAAGTGTTGAAAATATCCTTCACCACCCCTGAAATGTGCCCAAGGAAGAAGAAGCTGGCAGAGGCTGAAAAAATTCTAAGTGATGACTCTTATCCTTTAGCTTACCCCTAAATGCGCCCTCATCCAGCTGGCAGGTGATAAAAATTGCTAAGTGTTGAAAATATCCTGCAGGCACCCCTAAATGCGCCCATGCAACAAGCAGGTCAAAGAGGTCAAAACGTTTCATCCTCCACCACCCTCCAAATGCGCCCAGCTCAAACTGGATGACTTCAAGAAAAAAATGGCTAAGTATAAATATCCTCCACCACCCTCCATTTGCGCCCATTCTTCATCAAGTAGGAAATGCACCCAAGAAAGTCAAGGAAAGTCAAAGATGTTAATCCTCCTCCTATGCCAAAATGCCCCCACTTTAGGGAGGAGTTGCAAAAAGTTTCTAACATGTTTTATCCTCCACCCCCTTTGAAATGCGCCCACCTCTCAAGTCAAAGAAAGTCAAATGTTTTATCCTTCTCCCATGCCAAAATGCGCCCAAATAAGGGCATGTGAGGACAAAAATGAAGAAGCTCAAGAGTCACAAGTAAAAGGCGTTTGAATGAGCTTTATCCTTCACACTATCTAAAATGCGCCCCATGTACAAGCAAAGTCAAAGAAGTCAAAAGGTGTTGAGAGTT
Organism: Sequoia sempervirens; assembly: GCA_007258455.2. Classification (NCBI taxonomy): domain Eukaryota; kingdom Viridiplantae; phylum Streptophyta; class Pinopsida; order Cupressales; family Cupressaceae; genus Sequoia; species Sequoia sempervirens. The sequence continues at coordinate 117,907 of VDFB02299868.1, read as the reverse complement.
AATCCTCCACTACATGCCAAATGCACCCATCCCTCTCACCCCCTCAAATGCGCCAAGAAGAGGAGAAAGTCAAAGGAGGCGTTGAAATAAAGTTTATCCTCTTGCCTATGAGATATGCGCCATATGAAGAATATGGAGTGAAAAGTGGTAAACAAGGTGGAATTGAAGAGTGAATATTGCTAGGGCGTTGGAAATAATAAGTTGGAGGGTGATGAAAATATTGTCAAAGGCGTTGAAGTTAGAAATATCCTCTTCAAGTGTGAAGTGCGCCTAAGGTGATGTAAGTGTTGCTAGGCGTTGGAAATGCTAAGCCTACAAGGATGAAGACAAATAAAATATGCTAGGCGTTGGAAGTTTAAAAGGAAAAATGTCCTTCATGGTACAAGATGCACTCCAGGCACTTGAAAGAAAATTGTGAATGGATGAAATAAAATTTTCCTCACAGGCAAGGTGAACGAAGTTTAAAAAATTTCCTAAGGCAAAATTTTCAAAAGTACTAAGTGATTTAAAAAAATTTCTAAGGTACGAAATATTTTCTTCCTTAAGAAAATCACGCCTAGACTTGAAGATGATGAAATTTTCTTGAGGCATGAGCAGGATTGCCAATGAAGGAGTCCAATGATGCCAGTTGTACAGGGTCAACAAAAAAATTTCTCAAGTCAGAGCAACGAAGCCCTCACAGAATTGAAGAACGGGATTAAAAATTATTGAAGATTATTTTTCCAAGGTTCAAAATTCAAATGAACCCGTTCGTTGTATACCCATGAATTCAACAAGTTTTGAAGAAATTTTTCTTCTGGGTATTGAAGATTTCCAATGAAAAGTTGATTTTAAAGTCTTCCATGCTTCGCTAAAGCCTTCCGGGGTGAAGATTTTGATGGGCACCGGATTGATGAATTTCCTAAGGGAAATTTGAAAAAATTTCTAAGGCAAGGGAAAGGAATGTTTGTGAAGATAAAATACCTTGGCGGATGAATTTGAAGTTGGGCACCTAGATAATTTTTGATCAAATTCCGGATGAAAGAATTCTTCTAGAGCCTAAGTCAAATGAAATATTAGAGTGAAGTGCGCCGGGCAGAATGCAAGATGGGTTGGAAAATTGGCTAAGGCATGAAGAATCTGAACACGAAGTTGGCTAGTGAAGATGATGAACGCTTGGAAGTTAGAGCGTGAAAATCTTGGTGAGTAAAGTGGATTTATATTATGAAGTGTTCTAATGCTCTTCTCCATGCTTGTTTTGCAGGAGAAACATCGAGACCAAGCGGTGATGACTTAAGTGATTCAAGATGACATTTCAACTTAGAAGGAAGAAAAAGTTACAAGAATTGGCTAAGTGTTGAGACTTAGTATGTGCCCATCTCAAGTGACTAGAAAAAAATGATCAAGTCCAAGGATGGAGAGAAAAAGGTCGTCCTCAAGTACTTCTAAGTTCAAGAACAACATCAAGAAGAAAATCATTGTCGAGCAGAATAGTGAGGTTGCAGCCTTAGAATTTCAAAATGAGAACGTGCATGCCATGCCAAAAGTTGAAGCTATTTGATCAAGTCTGCAGTCAAGAACAGGAACAGTGTGAACGCGTTTCAAAGCTGGAATCTTCTAGAAAGATTGTGGACATTAATGGCTCATTTATTACCCCACTCCTCTTTGTGGTGGTTTTTAGGGTTAATCTTGTTTAGGGCTGAGGTGGCACGATCTGGGCCACCCAGCCGATTGTAATTTGAGCCATCCGTTGGACTTGGCCAGCTATATAAAGGGGGAGTCCCCCTCATTTGTATCTCATTAGAAGTAGAAGTTAGACAGTAGAGATTAGAATAGAGAGACAACTAGGTGATAACTTAGAAGTAGCTTAGTATAGATTGATAGTGTAGTTGAAAAAGAAGGAAAGTTTTCCCTTGAAAACTTTTGCAAGAGATTGTTGTGTAAAACTTTCATAATAAAAGATCTTTTCATTGATGGTGAAATTCGTCTTTGTTATGGATAGCTAGCGAGGTTTCTTCATCCCTTCCACTTCAAGTAGCGTAGAGTAGCGTAATTTCATTTTCGTGCAAATAGATGTTAGCTATGGAATGTGGTGTTTGATCTAAGCAAGCTTCGCTTATCCATACCACTAGCGGGCTCACTAATGGTGTCTTCGCCTTGTGTGGTCAACTGGAAACATTGTGGGCCTAACTTCAATCACAGTTTGAATGATGGTATCTTCATGTCAAGTGGTGGTTTGAACATCTTTAGTCATCTCCTCTGAAGATTGCATCGACTCCGTGGAAGCTGTCCGAGGTGAGGCAAAGCGAAGTTTGGTTGAAGTTTGCTGAAGTTGAGCTCCATATCCCGCACTTAAATTTAGACTCTTTAAACCCTGCAACCACTTTAAATTCAGTACTTTCTAGTTAGAATAGGAAACTTGTGCTTCATTAATAAATCTGTAGAATTGGGAAACCCCCCCATCCTCTGCTGTTGAGCAATTCCGTAAGTCCCCTTGAAATACTAGCAAATCACATCAAGCTAACTGAGCCTATTCGCACTGAAAGAACCTTGGAGTTGAACACATGAACTTTCTTGCAATCTTAGCATGCTGGATACTTTGATCAAGAGAGAATAGGGTAGTCGTTGGCGACTTTATTCAGCGTTGGTGCGGTAATGAAAAACACATCAACAGAACGCCATTGTTTTGAGTCAATTTTGACACTTCCTACTTTTTAGGGATTTTTCTTTTTTGCTTTTTTCTTTTTCCATTTTTGACATTTTTTGACCAATCCAGGATTTATTATTTTTAGAAATTTTGCTTTTTGGTTTTTTCTATTTTTCGTAATTTCTATTTTTAGAAAGTGTCAGGGTCCCAGAGGTCATGGTGTCAACGTTTTCATCTTCAGAATCAAATTTTTGCACCTCCAAGACTAAAAAGCAAGGAAAAATCATAAAAAGCAAGAAAAAAATCTCTAAGGCGAGGGTTTGTTCAGATGATCCAAAAGAAGACAAAAAATTCAGCATGAAATTCATGGCAAGCCAACCTTCAAGTCCACCCAACCAAGAAGGAAGATGAGGAATGGCAAGCTGAAGATGAAGTCCGCCCAAGCTTGAGAAAGTATGGCACAAGACAAGTAAAGTCCGCCCTTGGCTAGGAAGGAAAAATGTCAAGCATGAGGTGAAGTCCACTTGGAAGCATGTCAAAACATTAGCAAAGTCTGCCCTTGGCTAAAAAGAAAATGTCCAAGTGTTAGTGACATCCACCATGCTAAAAGAGAATATGGAAAGGAAGTCTTAAAGTCCGCCCAACCAAGAGGAGGAAAGAAAACTCAAAATTTCGCTAAGTATTGACACTTAGGGAAGGAAGACTAATGAAATTGGCTAAGTATGGATTTGGTTAAGTGTCAAAGGGAAAACAATGTCAAAGACCAAGTAAAGTTTTCCATGCACATGGCCAAGCACATGGTAAAGTTTGCTTGGAAGAAAGAGAAGATGGCAAGGCTGAAGCAAATTCCGCCCAAGGAAAATGTCCAAGATGATGCAAAGTCTGTTTGGGAAATAAAAGCTATGTCCAAACTGTTGTCAAGTCCGCCCAAGGTTGAAGTGTCCAAGTAAAGAGCAAGTCTTCCCAAGCTTGAAGGGGAAATGTCCAAGGGAAGATGAAGTCTGTCTTGCACAATGGCATGCACATGAGCAAGTCCGCCAAAGAAAAGGACAACATGGCAAAAGGTAGGAAAAGTCCTCCCTACATAAGTTGGCATAAAATTGGCCAAGTCCATGAAAATTACAAGGCCAAGCAAAAGTCCGCCCAACACAAAGTGGATGGAAAGAAAAAGGAAAAATCTGCCTAGAGAAAGCATACACATTCTCCAGAAAAAAGATGAAGTCGACGTTGGCAAAGATGTGATGAAGTTCGCCTTGTCCAAAGGAAGGTCAAGTTTGCCTTACCTTAGAAGATGGATGGCAAGGCAAAGGTCAAGTCCACCCTAGAGGATGGAAAGCAAATCATCAAGTCCACCCAAGCTAGAAACATGTCCAACCAAGATTAAAGTCCGCCTAGCCAAGGAGAGGGAAGAAAAACTCATAAAATTGGCTAAGTGTTGACACCTTGGGGAGAAAAAACTCAAAAAATTGGCTAAGTGTTGACACCTTGGGGAGAAAAACTCAAAAAATTGGCTACGTGTTGACACCTTGGGGAGAAAAACTCAAAAAATTGGCTAAGTGTTGATACCTTAGAGAATAAAATTTCAAAATTTCCTAAGCAAAAAAACTCCGCCTGACATGACCAACCAATCATGAAGTTTGACAAGGCTAAATTGAAGATGTCTAACACACAGCCTAGAAGGAAGATGTCTTGCCAAGTCCAATGTCTACCCAAGAATGGCATGTTGATCATGAAGTCTGCCCAGGTAGCAAGGAAAGTGGCTTGCCAATGATGAAATCCTCCTAGGTCAAAAATAACAGTGCCCAAGACACAATGAACTCCGCCATGAAATGGCATGGAAAATGTGAAGTCCAACATGCTATAAATTCAAAACATCCAAACAATAATGAGCTCCACCTTGACATATGGGAAAACGTCCAAGATCATTCAAAGTCTACCAAGGTTACAAACAAACATGGTAAAATTTGTCAAGAGGAAACTAAAAAAAATGGTTAAGTGTCAAATTTTCCTACCACAAAAGAATCAAATTTTGACTAAGTGTTGGAAAGAAAACAGGGAGAATGAACAAGAATAGAGAGGGAATGAATAAAATCATTTACCATGGATGGAGTATGTCCTACTTAGCACAAGCCAAATTCAAAATTGAAGGAAAATCCACAGGAAAAGTTCATTCGAGCATGGAGATGGCCAAAATCTTGGCTAAGTGTTGAGTACAAAATGAGATTGAATAGCCAAAATTTGGCTAAGTATACAAAATACTTCACAGAGAAAGTTCCAATTTCCGCCATTGTGGCAAAAGCACAGGGGAGTTCTCCAAATTCAAGGCACTTGAAGGAATCTCAAAGCAATTGGGAAAGAAAATAAAAATAATTTTAAGTCTAGACATCTGCTCCAAGGGGAGACTTCCAGACCTCAAAGATTCAAATGCAAGTGCAAAGGACAGAGTTGTCGGCAAGGAAAGATATTCTAAGGAAAGTACTTCGAAAAAGAACAAAGTGACCAAGGAAGACATCCAACACACTGAGGTGGCACCTTGCCATCTTCCAACCAATCAAATTGTTCCAAATCAACATGTCTAGGTTCAATGAACCTGACTTATCCATGGAATTGATTTATATTTAGCAGAAAGACGAGTGTCCCCAAGTGTAATTTTCTCATTGGTCGAGAGATAGTTAGTTGCGACAAACCCTAATTAGGGTTTTATTTTTAAATCTAAACCTTTGATTCAAAATCAATCTTGGCTATTGAATTGTAATCAAAGAGCCTATAAATTGACCTCACCCCCTCATTTGTAAAACATGGGAGCATGTTGCAAAACATGTTGAGATAACTAAATTGTTGCATACAATTGCCAAAGTAATAAGTAATGCATTGTTCAAATTGATCGTGATTACCTCTATTATTTTGGAGTTTGCATAGTTCTTATCTCTCATCATAGTTTAGATTTTATTTCATGTATGTTAGATGAATGAAAGATTTGATAGTAAGGATTGGTGAAACTCTTTCTCATACTTTCTTTCAATGAATGATTTTTGTTGAATGCGTAAGTTAGCCTGAGCCTATATTGTGGATGCTTAACTTCTGTCTGGATAAATATTGTTCTATTTGATCGTAGTTATTCATGACATGAAAATCATAAGCACGCCCCTTAGAATATTGCACTCACTTTGTGTAGTTGTCCTCAGTGTGGCGAAGCAAAATGTTGTTATTGGTTCCACTGAGTCCATACCGTCTCTTGAATTATTAGGAGTAGATTAGAACTTCTAAACCCTTATCTCTTTTTCAATTTGCCTGAAGTCCATGATCCAAGACCCAAACAATAGAGCTTCATTGTCTATACCTTCATTGTGAATTTAATGAGCCTAGCGTAAGTCCCTTTGTGTATTACTAGCATATCACAACGCCCATTGAGCTTATCCACACGTCAAGACCTGTCAAAAGAAACCTTGTAATGACCATATGATCGTAGCATACGTGGTGGTTTTTCAAGAGAGGATATAGTGTCTTTGGAAATTTTATTCTGTGTTTGGTGGGTAATAAAACGCACACCAACAGGATGATGAAAAGGTTACTGACTTCATCGCTCATTATCAAGCACTCTTTTCTTTGGTTTCTTATCCCCTACAAAACTCTAATGTCCAAAAGGCTTTCATTAGGAACTTGAAAAAATTGTTACAAGAAAAGTTTGTCCTAATGAAGTAACCTTCCTTTGTGTAGCTATGTGTAGTGTTGTGTGAATACTAGAAGATGGTCACTTAGTTTGAGGGTTCATCCTTGTGATCATGTTAGGATAATTGATCAGTAGTGTCTATTTTTGGTGATGTAAGAAAAAATAAGGTCATTGCAAATATTGTCTCTGATCCTAAAGGAAAAAGTATAGGATGCAACCAAACTTTCACAAAGTTATCTGAATCCTATACCACAAAGTTCTCTCAACTCTATACCGAGTCTTGTAAAAAGTTTTAAAAGATAAAATTTTTACATTACAAGAGATTCAATCTCTCTTTGAGCTTTATCCAGAGTTGTATGATGCACAACAATTTTTTTAATTTTTTCAAGTGCACGAACATGATACTGAGCCTTGCGTACACCTGCATAATGAGATTCAAGATCACATCGACGATGGGGCTATCTATCTCAATGGGAGGAAGAAAAACTCTAAAAATTATGTAGCTAAGCCTAATAGTGAACTATAGATTTACATAGATCCATTTCCTTCTCAGTCAGCCAATCTGGTAACACAATCCTCTACGTCTTTTGAGTTGGTCACATTTGAGTATGTGAACATGGTATCGTTCATGTGTATGCCTCCTATAGAAAATATGAGTCTTATTCCTGACATAACTTTTATCTCACATGATTTGCCACTAAACAAGGAGTCTTCCCTGTTGTATGTTCTTTCCCGGATTAATGGTAACATCGTGACTGGTGTTATGGTTGATCCAACAAGCCAAGTGAACGTGATAATGGAGGAAACCTAGTTCATTAATATTTTTCATAAGGAGAAGTATGATGAGTCACAAGCCACTCTTCATACTCATGATGAGCTTTCTATTGCCCTTATGGGAACCATTTCTTTGTTGGTCTTGGTAGAACCTAAGGAAGTGGATGTTTCATTTGTTGTGATTCAAGATTCTAACCTATTCAAGGCTAGTCTAGATATTCCATGACTAGCCTCCATGAATGCAGTCACCTCTATTGTCCATAAGTTCTTTAAGTTCATCCATAATGGCATAGTGCATGTTGTTCATGATACTCACTATAAACCACTTGTGACACATGGGGGATTTTCTTTGGATCACTTCGTCCCACCCTAGTTGGACCCGTCCCTCCTAACGGATATTTTTTGTGTCAAGCTTATGTTAATTATAAGACCGGGGTCTCAACATTGAAAGCTAGTTTTCTTGTGTCTCCCTATGTTGTTTCTATCAAGGCCTCTATGCTACTGCATCAACAAGTTGTCTCTTTTGTTCTATCAAAAGGGAAGGAGAAGCTTATTCTCACTCTAGAGCTTTCCCCTTCTATTTCTTCTGCACCATCTGCTTTTTCTTCCCAACCCATGGTGGCATCCTCGATTCATGCTCCTATGCCTTGCATTGGAAGTGGAATGATGCTCATGCGGCGAAAGGTGAAGCATCAGGTCTTTCAGTTGTGTTGGTGTTTTTTCTTGCAACCCCCAATTCAAAGGGAAAACTCAATGCCTAAACCAAGGGATCAAGAGGTTAAGACAAAGGTCTTGCACTATTAACAAATCAGGGACAAGAAATGCTAACAAACAAGGCTATAATCAGCCTTATGCACTTCGACCTCCATAAAACTCAGGAGGGTGTTCCTATTCAAAGATCTACACATTTAATGAAACTTTCAGTAAACAACACATTGCATATTTCTAACATGTGGATGGTTCTCAGATGAATGTATAAATGATGTTATACATTTCATTACGTTGAGACATAATCCCTTTGCACCTTCAATCAACACTGAGAATAAATAAATTAAGAGACATCTTGACTTAAAATACACAAAGAAGTTACAAGAGAATCATTCTCAATCATAACCCCTATGTTCTTAAATCTCTATCAAGATACAAAAACCTAATAAATTAAACTTGAAAATGGAAAGATTCATTGAGATTTTAAATGGTGATTCAGTTCAAGGCTTGCACAAAAGAAAAAACTAGACCAGTGCCTTGTCCATAATAGAGTCAAAATGAAATATCCATCTAGTAATAGCCCAAACACAAAACCAGTCACCATTAAGCCATTACTTCCTTACAATAATGAGGCCTCTTTAGGACATATCTGCAACATTCTTACTGATCCTAAATGCAACACAATATATTCAATATTTAATTGAGAGGACATTTAACCCATTCTTTAAACAGGAGCCAACAATCTAAACACCTATTATAGAAAATGTGCAACAAAACTATCATAATCCTTGATTACTTTGATTTAAAATATAATGCATACATTCTGGAGACATTACAACATGGCATTGTTCATCATTTGCAAACTGATTTTCTTTCCATTAACAGAAATGAATTACACCATTAGAACTCTAAAATTTAAATAACATCTAACCTAGAGATAACCCTCTATAGAAATTACAATGTCTTCTCAACCTGAAGAAACTAGAAACCCCCTCCAAATGAAACCAAAAATTACATCTTAAGAGAAAAGAGAAGAGAAGATAGAATCGCTAAGATTAATCCACAGTTGACACATGGCATTTTTTGCTCCCTTGCTCTGCAACCTGATTTGCATTTAGAAGATGCTTCTACTCTCCATTTTCCCTCCTTATTTGCAACTAAAGTTCTTGTCCTCTTTGCTTGCCTTCATTTGTAAATCCCGTGCATCTTTTTACCCTATTTGTAAAAAGTCATTTACTAGCTCCACTTTCACTTGCAAGTGAAAAACATCACTCCTAGGTAAAAACCCACTTACTAGTAGTTGAAAATTGTATTTACCATACATTTTAACTGAGCATACTACTCAGAAAATCACAAATTCCTCTACTTCTTCATTTGACATTTTCTCAAATATTTGTCATGTAGCCACTGCCTCTGCTCATTTTCTAAGTTGAATACCCTGCACCATTTCCTAGGTGTATGCTTGTCTTCTTCAATCCTTTCGCACAAAAAATTCCCTGCAAACCATTTGAAAACTCCACATAATGTATGACCATTGCAATAGAAGAAAGAAGAAATGCAGGTCGTGATTATTATATTTGGTCCATTTCTTTGCTCACTAACACTCCACAGAAGCTTGAAATGCAGCAAAAATGCTCCCAAGGCATAAGTAATAGATTGGGAAAGCTTTTGGACAAAGAAACATTCATACTGAACTTGCAGACACCTTGAAAATTTGCCCCAAATGCAAAAAAGGTGATTCATTTTTCAATTTCTACCCCCTCCACAACAGAAAACATGTTCAAGCTTTTAATAAGCATTTTACAGGTTTAATAGAGATTTAATAAAGTATTAAATACCTTATTCTTCTCCCAAAATGCTCTCAATAAGTTTCCCCACTTCCCCGCTTCAATTCCTAGCAGGAGCACATTTTCCAGCGGGCTATGGGGTACACACTTTAAAATGTTTTAAAAGGTTCAAAATCACTACAATGGTTTATAGAATAGTAGCAGTAAATATTTTATTCCTTCCCATGAGCTCCCCGCTTCCCTGCTACAATCTTTGTCGACAACATTACTTCTCACGGGCTGGCGAGCAATCAATGAAGAAGCAACAAAAACATTAAAAAATCATTTGATACAACTTTGCAAGGTTTAACGTAGTATCCTTTAATATTCAAACTCCTCCCATGAGCTCCCTCTCCTCTCCCTGCTTCCCCACAAGAAAATGCTGCTCTCAGCATTCACAGCCACGGGATGGGGGGAAGCATGGTTTAAAAAAGTTAAAACTTTATAAAACTTTGACAAAGCTTTGAAATATCTAACTTTGTCCTAAAATTCCCACATTTCACATGCATATCAATTGAATAATGTTTCAAATATGTATAGTATTTTAAATATTAGCTTTTGCACCATTAGGAAAATGTTAATTTTTTAATTTTCCCGAACGAGGAAAATTCACTGCGGGCAAACCGGGACACCTAGAGCCGTGATTTTTTGCAAGAAACCATAATCAATTATTTAAAACATGGATTTTAAATCATGTTTTTCCCAACCATTAGAATTTTGGTACCTCCTTTGTAAACTGACCTGTAGGACGTGTTCGCCACAATCGAAAATAATTAAAATAATTCATTATATGACCTTCGTCTTTTATGAAAATGGAGCTAGAGATGTTTTAGATCAAAATGAGAAATGGGTTGCCCTTATAATTGCAAAATTTGAAACTTTCTAGAACACCAATTTTAGCTCGGTCGCGATTAGAAAATAATTAAATAACCCATCAAAACTCATCCTGGGGGCCTGAAACTGAGTAGACGTGTTACCATATGTACCCAAAAAACATTCTACCAAGCGAATTTGTAATATGAGATTTCAGTTGCAAAATATTAATCGGCAAAGAGGGCCTTTGGGGTAGATTTGACAAGATGCTAGCCTAGGCTCTGTCAATGCATTGAAGAGGTATAGGCACTTCAAATTTGCAAAAATTGAAGGTGCCATCAAGTTGCTTGTTTTTCCCATGATTCCCTGACCCACCCTATATGGCAAGGGAAATAATTCCCATGGGGTGGTTACTAAGTATCAGCCTCCACAACTTTCTATTGCTCATTCACCTTCTCCTCAAGTAGTGAATGGGAAGAGGCCCACTACCGAGGCTCTTGTGTCTATTTCTCCTTCTGTCACCATTTTTTCTCATGTGCCTCCTCCTCCTCCTCCCGCCTATGATATCACCCTTCAACAAACAATGGTTGTGAAGGATGCTCCTACAGTGGAGTAGTAGCCTCTAGCCTCTTCCCAAGCCCCGTCATCCACTACTCATAGTTGAAATAATCAGCTTGCATGTGAGTGCCAAAATCGAAAAAAGACTCTAGCTGTGGAGCACACTACCTCACAAAAGACCAAGGATGGGTTTGTTGTCTCTATTTCTCTCTTATGTTGCTTTGTCGAATTCTGTTGTTTCTGCTTTAGTTCCCATTGCTTTTGTCTTGCTTTTGGCTCCCCCTGCGTGTCCTAATGTCCCTCACCCCAAAAGGGTGCAGGTCATCATCATTCCCTACTTGGATCCTCCATTGCTCATCTCCCTTTTGAACATTACTCCTTTGCAACCAGTTGACATGCCTAATACAAAGGTGGTGTCCTTTGTGGGTCCCTCAGGTTCCTCCTCTGCTTTTGCTTCCTCTATGGGGATCCCTCATCCTTTGCTGGAGCGTAAGTTGGAAGATGACCTCACCTTAGGTGATGGCCATAAGAAAGGCTCGCCGTTAGTGGAGTCTAGCTTTGTTTTGCATTGCACCGTCCTTGTGACAGAGCCATCCCATTCTTCCTCAGAGTTGGTCACCACCCCTCTTTTCAAGGTTGGCAATGACTCTCGAGAGGCTTGTCTTTCTCTCGTGAAGTTGACACATAGAACTCTTAAGAAGTGCATGTTCAACTCAATGCATGATATCCCGAATCTATCCTCGATTTTAATAAATTTAGCCTTTTCATTTAAGTGTGCCAATATAGTGCCTAATTTTATGCAAAATAGGTCATAAGGTTATTAAGTTCATCTTTTTATTTATTATTTTTCTCAATTCACCACTGTCATTTCTATCGAACTCATATCTTACCTATTTACCCACCTTAGTTGAAATCATATATGCAATTCTATCTCTTGAAAAAATACAGATGCGATATTTTCATCCTTGTTTAAATTCCATTTTAATAATATGTTGCAAGGATAAATTTCAATAAGTGATCATTTCCTATCAGTTTGTGTCCAAAATATTTCTACCTAAGAATGTATATTTAACACTACTACATAGGGAATTTATAATCATACAAGATCATAATTTCGTCAAAATACTTTACCTTCAAATATGATTTCTACATCAAGCATATTGCATCATTTTTTCTTTAATATCTTCTCATATAAATTATGGAGAGAATAAGATGCTTGGCTTAGGCTCTATGAAGTACTAAAATCTAATCCTATCAAAATAAGCTCTTAAATTTAGTTGTCACAATTAAGAAAAAATATGCAAGATAAAGTAGCCAATAATTTATCTGATATCATATAGAATCATATGAGGCCAAAATAAAATTATAGGTGTGACCACATCTAGTTATACTACAAAATCCAAAGACTTGTGTAGCACATTTTAGATAATATATACGGTGTTTGTTTACTTAATTAATAAAAAAATGATAAAATTCATACTAAAATAAAATATTAAAGTATAAATACTTTCTTCAAAAGAAAATTATATTAGATACCTTCATTTTCAGAGACTGAATATGCTCTAGTGACATTTTCTCCTTCAATGTTCACATAGGACAATATAATTTTGATTGGAAATAATGCATGAATCATACTATAAGACAATTTTATAATTTTGAATACTTTTTCCATAGAAAAGAAAATATTCAAAGAGGTATGTATAATACTAATCTAAGTTTATGTGACTAATCATATTTAAGAAAACCTATGAAATATTAAACTAAATTTAAATGTTGCTATAATTACCTTTCTTAAGCTAATCTTTCTAGCACCCAAACTAATTTTCTTTTCAAGACATTGCAGCTCCTTAATATTTAGGAATTCCGAGTCTTCACCTATCATATGTCTGTGTCATAAGAGTAATATTTATTATGTCTAAACTATATAGAAGATTTGCTATAATTTAAAATCTATAACATAAATTTAACATTTTCAACATAAAATTAATTTGAAGTTCTTACTTGTATGTTTTTTCTAAATGTGTCAACCTTTTTTGCAAGTTCTCCACTTCTGAACGTAATATCTATTGGCACATTGAGGTTTAATCCATTAGAAATTAATAACTATTAAGTGTATTCTAAGAAAGGTGTATGTGATCCAAAATATATATTCTAGTTTTTGACACATAGAATTAACATTATTTCTATTTTTTATTTTTTATTGAACAAGAAAATGTAAAATTTCATAAGTGAAAGAACATTTCAGTTTTTTAAATCTCCAATCATGAGAGATTTTCATCATATAATTTCTTTACTACCCTTGAAAATAAACCCATATTATTTTTCTCACTTATGAGATGTAATAACCCTATTTGAAAAATGTTCATATGTATCCAATTCCCTTTAACAAAAACCTTTACTCAAATACTTCAGATAGTAAATTCAATTTAACAAAACAATTTCTGAAATATTTTACATTTACATTACATTATATAAACTATGTATAGTTAACCATGTTGTGTTTAGGATTTTAATGATGTATAGGTTTACAAGCATCATCTCTTTTATCTCAAGATAATTATGGATATTTTTGAGACTACAACTAAATTTATTGCTAGACATGATTGAATGTTGCAGTTTATCAAGGATGTTATAAGTGCCTAAATTTATTTGGGCCAACATGTTATTCTAATAATAATTTGGTAGTCCAACTCATAACCCACATGGTGTGCTTATTTCTCCTCATAGTCGTAAGTTGTCCAACTCATAGTCATATGGTCTAGGGTGCCCAACGCCCTTGTCTAATCTATTTTGGCTAAATTTAAAATATGTCAGTGGTAGTATTTTAACATTTAAAAATCCAAAATCATTTGTGGGCTATTGTTATTTGATTTTTGGGAAATTAAATAATTGAATATAAATACAATTCATTTTCACCATTTTAATCCTAACAACAAGCTAGCAACTATGGAAGCAATCATAACGCAATTGAGATCATAATTGACCATCATAAGAGCATTCAAGAGAAAAATTATAGTAACATTATTTTAGTCAAGAATCATGTTACCAATAAATCATATTTTCATGTGAGTTTGTTCATGTTTTATATTTATTAGTTTTGAGTACTAAAACTTGCAAGAATTTAAACCAAGCATCATTTTCTCCTTGAAGGTGGTGAGTACAATGACTTCAATCCATCAAGGAATACAAATCTGAGTGGTAAGTTGCAACTATTGTCAATTTATCACTTGGTTATCATTTATCCTTTGCTCGATCGAGGGTAAGATCTCTTTTTACATCATAATAGCCGTTGTGGAGGTAGAAATAGAAAACCAGGGTTTGACTTAGACCAACCCCTATATGGAACAACCCTTCCCCCTCTTTCACATGTGTAAGTTACAAAGGGAATTGGAAGAGAAATGAAGACCTAATTCTTCATTCAAGCATTCAAGTCCTACAAGTCAATAAATTAGGGAAAGTGGATTTTATCAATGATAGGTGAAGTTATAACCCTAAGTTCAAAGGAGAACCTACAAAGTGAGAGCAACAAAAGATTGAATCACAAGTAGGGGAGTTTCAGTTGTGTCACAACCTAAAGATCCTAATAGGGAGGCCAAGGCTATTAGAAAAATGAAGAACATCTCATTTTGTTATTTTGTGATGTCATTGATGTCACCATGAGTTGCAATTGCAAGATCAAGTTCGAAGTTGTTCTAGTATTTTGGTCTGGTATCTGAACCGGTATTTTGCTTATATCCTTTGGTATTTTGGTCCGCGTCTATTTGCTGGTGATTATTGTTGCTTACATTTTTGGGAAATGGTTTGTAGAAGTCGGAAGCATGTACATTCAAGATATCACGTATCCAAATGCTCGTATGGTGCAGCAACATTACACTAGTATTTGCAAATGTGCTATTAGGTCTATCCTTGGCCAACCTAATGGATGTATTAATTTTTGTTATGCGGATATATGCACAACCTATCCTAGGTCCATGCCGACTTGATGTAGCGATGTGTAGTTTTTGTAAAACCCTGAAGCTGAAAGTTGATATTTTTGGTGAATGAGTTATGCATCTAATTAGGCTGACCTAATTGATGCTTGCAAAGAGATCAGATATATATATCAAAGAGTGTTTGAAGTTTGATATGTTTATTTTGGGTGAGAGTGTGTGAATGCGAATGTGAAGAATAGCGAATATGATGAAGTGTGTCAAGTTAGTTTACTGAGCTTCATTGGAACTTAATCTGAACTCACGAGGTGTACTCTATCAGTTCATTTTTTGGATGAAAGCTATTTTTTCATTATAATTTTGTAGGTAGTGAGCCTCTATTTTTGGAAAGTGAGTCCTGGTAGTGAGCCACTTTTTTTGTAATATCTTATAACCGGTTATACTATATTGTGAGCTAACACTCACCATGTTTTTTCCCATTTTGGGTTTTCCATGCAAAAATCCTAGTGTTCATGTTTTGTTAATGCTTTTACTTATCCTTTCTATTGTATGTATTGGAATAATTGGATAGTATCTGATCAAAAAATTTAAGAAGATATTGATTCACCTCCCCTCTCAGTATCTTAGACATTTAACAAAGGTAATACCTACCAATTTGATAGGTAGAGCATTATGACCTTCATCATCATTTGTGTTGTGACAGGTTGAGTTTTTTACCCCATAATAACTATATACAAGAAAACATGGGTATGCTCAAACAAGAGGATCAACATAACAGCCAGTTGCAACAATGTTTGCATCCCCACCATCGGTGGGAACATCTATAGTGATACAAGTTATAAGAGAAACCTATTTACCTACCGATAAAGAAGTCATGTCAATGGACGAGATTGTGAGAAAACGAGACTGACTAGACCAAATCATAAAACAAAAGTTAGGACGAAAAAATCCCAAGTCAATGGTGGATTTTGACATTGGTCCATGAAGGAGAATAAGGGAAAGGTGTTTCAAGAAGTATCATTGAAGAGATGAAGGTAACATCATATTCACCCACTCAAAGGGAAGATAATCATATAGGGGAAAATAGAGGTGGAGGAAGTAATAGAAGCAACACCTCCAATGCAAAAGAGGGACATAGTCGAAGAATAATAGGATTTTTCTCCCCTTGATAGGAAAGAAGAGGAAATGTAGACTGATGATCGTATAGAGGTTGAAGTAATCGAGGATGAATCCCAATATGTAGATACTAGTGATGACATGCAAGAAAATTTGCCAGAATCTCAAGAAAAAGAGACCTTGGGAGGAGGTCAACCAAAATAATCTACAAAATATGAAAGTGAGAAGCTTGAAGGCTTAAAGAAAATCAATGTTCTAGAAATACCTCAAGCATCTACACGAGAAGGTGAAGATTTTCTAGGACAAGGTTGTTCAACACCAAAAATATTGAGAGGGGGGGTGAATGAGTATTCCCTTAAATTTAATAACTTAAAATTGCATTAAAAATCATCTCATTAAACTTATAAAAATGGAAAGAAATGGGTAAAGCATGCACCACAACAATCAACATAAGAACGGCAGATCTTACGTGAAAAAACCCTTGAAAGGGAGAAAACCACGATGAGGATTAACTCACTATATATCATAACCAGTTACAATAGATCATATTTTAAAGGACTCACTATCCAGAAAATAGGACTCACTACCTAAGGAAGATTAAATCTTCCAGAATTATAAATTTACATACAAAAATGGCTTATTGCCAAAGTTTGAGAGCCTAAATGCTTTATCAGTTGTGATCAGTACAGTTTTGTTGAATGATTACTGTGTGAGGCAGTACTTCCTATTCTGAGCTTCACTGTTCTATTAGTTCAATCTTTTGGCAGTGAACTATCTTTTGTACTCACGATGTGAGCCTTTTTAAGGACAGTGAGTCCTCGCATTGAGCCCCATAATATTTTGTATCGGTATATAAGATATTATGAGTTAACCCTCACCGTAGTTTTTCTGTTTTTGGGTTTTCCACGTAAAAATCTCGGTGTTCTTGTGTATGGTTGCATTTACTTGTTTCTATGATCTATTTTGCGGATTTAGTCAGAATTGGAATAATGTTTAAATGGATTTTATTATGGTTTTTTGGAATACTGATTCACCCCCCCCCCCTCTCAGTATTCTGGATGTTAAACAATTGGTATTAGACCTTGGTCCCTCAGAGGAAGCCTAACAACTTGAGGGAGGTCTCGGAATTTGAGTATAAGAATTTTTTTCCCTTATAAGTAGTCTCTGTCGAATGTTTAGAAGAAATGGAAGATCTGAAGGAAAAGCTGACAAAAGTGCATGAGTATATTGAAAAGTTGAAAATTAAAAGTGTTGATGCATGTGATCTATTGGTTGAAGGAGAAGAAATTATCTGTAGCATACTACAACAATTCGATGAGAAGAAAACAACTAAAGAATGTTAGGAAATTGAAATTCAAAGGAAGATGGATGAATAATTAAAGCTAGAAGAAGAAGAAAAAATTTTGAGATCTAATCTGGAAAAGGCAAGAAGTTTCAAAAACAAAATTTTTGAGATCTAATCTAGAAAAGGCAAGAAGTTTTGAAAACAAAATTAAGATAAGCTCTGAAATGCTTGATGAATTAAATACTTCTCAGAGATCGTTGATGGATAAGAGTGGTTTAGGGTTTGAGAAAGGTTAGAGTTCTAAAGCAAAGCAATCTACTAGCAAGAAGACTTGGTACAAAGATAGAAAAATAAAGGATTCTAGAAGCAATCTTGGAAAAACTCATGTCAAGCGTTATGATGCTAAAAAGTACTTATCTTTCAATGGTGTTTGTTACTCCTACAAGAATTATGGTCACAAAGCAAAGGACTGCAAAAGTAAAATGAATGATTCTTTATCCGACAAGTGTTCTAAACTTCTAAGTACAAGAAGAATGGATATAAGGTTGGTGTGTTGAATAGAAAGAAAAATCTCTATCCGGTGAAGAAGAATGATTAAATAATTGATTCAAAAGAAGCAAGAAAAGAAATGAAAATGATTTGGAGAAAGGAATCAGAATCCTCAATTTTATCTATACTAACCTTCGGTGCAGATACTCCTATCAATTTCTAATAAAAAGCAGTGGCTAAGGGGGAGAAATCATTAGAAAATCTAATGAACCCCCTCATCGGTACTTGTGTCATATCATGACATAAGTATATTTAATGTGGTAAGGAAATTAAAAAAGTTTTCAGTTGTATCTGTGAAGGATAAAATCTATTGAATTTGAAAGGATGAAGGCATACACAATCTTTGAGGCAATCTACATGCAAGTTGAAGCATTTATTGCAAAATCATTCAGAATGGAAGGAATAAATTCAGATAATTCTAAAGGCTTATGTATCTTTGTCGAAGCATGCAAAGGAAGTTTAGAAGGCAATTTAGAGTTTCAAGGTTTGAGGAGGAAGTCAAGTGGATTCGAAGTGGGATCCAGAAGCATGATATCTAAACATTTCTTGTCGGCATCTTCAGAGGTATTCTTGTTTGCACAATCTTTCATTTTTACAGTTATGGATAATTCAAAGGTTGTGAATAGTGTGGATAAAGTGAAAGTAAATTTGAAAAGATATTTCAAGGATCTATCGTAAGAGTCTATTTGTGCATTCTCCTGCATCTCTCAGAGAGTGTTTCCCACATAAGATATCTATGCATTTGTTTTTAGTAAGATAGAAGACATGTCATCAGTTCAGTTGGGCATGCTTTGGGAAAGTGAATTGAAAGAAAGTCATGATGCTTGCAAAGTGTTAGTTGAGAAAAAGTTGGATGTTTGGAGGAAAGTTCCCTTGTTTTAATTTGAGAAGTACATTCAAATAGTGTTGAGCAGCATTCATGATGAATCTTTATGGATTGATGAAGCATATTTGATTACCAGAGAAGCTATTAGAGATGTAACTTGTTTGTGTTCCTTCATACCAGTTCCCAAACGGAAAGTTGTGGACGAGAAAGATATATTTGAGGTTACCAATGTGAATCTTCAAGGAAAAGAGATTGATTAAAGATCAATTGTTGATTTGGTAATGCGGTATGTTGCTATGGTCACTAGTCACAAAGTTTGTATCCCTAACAATGACCTTATAATTTCTACTGCTGTTGTGCATACTGTTGTTGATATGGTTAAAAGAGGTATGGAATATGACTTGTGTTCACTACTCTGTATACATCTTTTGAAGAATTTCGAAGAAATCAAGAAGAATAAGAAGAATACATTTCAATAAGGAAATTTAGTTGTCTGTTTACTCTTTTAATTTTTGAAAGAGTTGTCGGTAATAGGAAGGATAGAATGGTCAAATTCAGAGCCTGGTGCCTATCAAATCAGGAACTTCATGATAAATCTTGGTAGTTTGAATGCACAAGAGTCTGACCTTGTTGCATTCTTTGGAACATTTCAGATGAGGATGAAGAAAAGGTTTAGGATTCCAGTAAGTGTTGTTGAAAGGTACTCTAGAAATATAAATTTTCTTGTGTCTATAGATTTTTGTCACATGGAAGCAGTTGAATCAAGGTTAGTTTGGATATCTGAATTGAACTATGAAGTGTCAGAGGATGATGTTGATAACTATGCTAAAATTATTTTGGAAATCCCTAAGAAACTCGGTGTAGAAGGCACCTCCAATAGCATGACCGAAACAAGGAAGAAGAGGAAGAGTGTCGTTAAGCAAGAAGTTGTAGAAGGAAGTGAGCTTGAACATGAGCATGAAAGAATAAATATTCAGAGAGCATTGGAAGAATTGCATAAGGTTATTCCCAATGCTAATTTTCATTCATCTATTTCTATTGTGGAAAATCTTCATGGCATGATTGATTCTTTAAATGTTTACATCTCCAGACTTCAAGTGTATGCTGGAATCAGGTCTAATGAAGGAAATTTGGAAGATAACAAAGAGAAATGTGTGAATACACACAATTGAGTAATCAATGAATTGGAGTGCGTACAAGGTTGTGAAGAAGATGCACAAAAAATACTTTATTTTTTCCTAGATTGGTCTGGTTGTACACTGGATATAAGAAATGAGATAAGGCTGAGTGAGTCCCGATTGAGCACTCAGACAGATACATACAGGTTGGCAGAAGATAAAGATAATCAGAGGGGGTCCTACATTGTTCAGCTTCAAGAAAAATTCTTTTCTCTACAGGATCAGAGAACAGATGTTATCAAAAAGTTTGTGGCACTTAGAGACATGATTAAACTCAAACATACTACTATTTCTAGTGCTCTTGGTTGTATTGGTGAGTTATCAGAGATCAATCTTAGTCCCAATGCTTTAACAGATGGTGTACAGTCTTTAATTAAACTTGAGCTATTTTATAGGACCCTTGTAAGTGCAAAAGGTTCATGGGAAGAACGTAAAGCATCATGGAAGGCTATCTTGGAGAGTCTCAAAGAATCTTCTTTAGGTTAATTCAATTATGTGTTCATATCATTTTTTTTGGCTACATTTTTGATATGTACATACATACCGGTGCCCCTTCCTTTGCCATTGATGTCAAAGGGGGAGAGATGAAGAGATGAAGAGGAAGAGGAAAAACATTTTTGTGTAGAACATTTTTGATAGGGGGAGTATTCAGAGTATCTAGTTTCAGTTGTTGGAAAATGTTTTTGTCATGCATGTTATCATCAATTCCAAAGGGGGAGATTGTTGGAAGCCTTGAAAAATTAGCATGAAGTATGGATGCTTTGTGTTGGTCGTTCCTATGTTGTCATTGATGTCAAAATGGTGATAACTATATGGGAAGACTCCTCGGTTTACTGGAAGTTGTTCTCTACCGGTAATACTCTTTTGTGATGAATCGGTGTGTTGGTATTTGAGTACGGAATTCACCGCAAGATCTGATATGACTCTACTCTCTTAACCATGTTTTCTTGGCTCATTTAGACAACTATATCCTGGATCTTGAGACATCTTTTGTTGTGAGCAGAAAGTTATCTCTGACAAACTCTAACTCTGTATTTTACTATTTTTTTGAGTATGGCATACTGTGTGGGAGACTCCACATTCTACTAAGTTGAATATTCTTATGTTTAGGTTTCAATTGGTAGTCTCCTTGCTGGTGGTATGATGGGAAATTAATGTGCTTTCAGATCCATAAGGTGTTTGCTTTGAGAATTATTTGTTGGTATGGAGAATTGTGTTTTAGTCTTGGCCGACTCAGCGTATACAATATATTATGAAGACTAGTTATGCTTTATGGATGTTAGTCGACTTCGTATAATGATTAAATCATATATGCTACCAACCTAATTAATGATCATGATATAATTGTATATATAAGATGTTTTGGGGAATAAAGAAGAGTGAGGTATGAGAAAGAGAAAGAAGTGGAAGTGAGAAGTGTCGGTACGAAGGAGAGTAAAAGTGTGAGAGCCTAAATGCTTTATCAATTATGATCTATACAGTTTTGTTGATCGATTACTGTGTGAGGCAGTACTTCATATTCTAAGCTTTAGTGGAACTAAACCCTACACATTGAAGGTGTATTCTATCAGTTTAATCTTTTGGAAGTGATCCAATATCATTGTATCTTGGTAGTGAGCCATCTTTTGTACTCAGGCTGTGAGCCTTTTTAAGGATAGTGAGTCTTGGCAATGAGCCCCGTAATATTTTGTATCGAGATATAATATATTGTGAGTTAACCACAACCGTGGTTTTTCCCTTTTGGGTTTTCCACATAAAAATCCTAGTGTTCCTATGTATGGTTGCATTGACTTGTTTCTATGATCTCTCTTGCTGATTTAGTCAGAATTAGAATAATGTTTAAATGGATTTTATTATGTTTTTCTAGAATACTGATTCACCCCCCTCTCAGTATTCCAGATGTTCAACAATTGGTATCAGATCTTGGTCCCTCGGAGGAAGCCTAAAAGCTTGAGGGAGGTCCCGAAATTTGAGTATAAGAAATTTTTTCCCTCGAAAGTAGTCTCTGCCTAATGTTTAGAAGAAATGGAAGATCTAAAGGACAAGTTGATAAAAGCGCATGAGTATATTGAAAAGTTGTAAAGTAAAAGTGTTCAAGCATGTGATCTATTGGTTCATAGAGAATAAATTATTTCTATCCTGCTACAACAATTGGATGAGAAGAAAAGAACTGAAGTATGTTAGGAAATTGAAATTCAAACGAAGATGGATGAATGCTTAAAGCTAGAAGAAGCAAAAATTTTGAGATTTGATCTAGAAAAGGCAAGAAGCTTTGAAGAAAACTTTAAGAAAAGCTTGACAATGCTTTATCAATTAATTACTTCTTAGCGATCGGCGATGGATAAGAGTGGTTTAGGGTTTGAGAAAGGTTAGAGTTCTAAAGTTAACCAATCTACTAGCAAGAAGACTCAATACAAAGATGGACAAATCAAAGATCCTAGAAGCAATCCCCAAAAAGCTCTTGTCAAGCATTATGATGCTAAAAGGTGGTACCTATCTTTCAATGGTGTTTGTTACTCCTGCAAGAAGTTTGGTCACAATGCAAAGGACTGCAAAAGTAAAATGAATGATTCTTTATTCGGAAAGTGTTTTAAGCGCAAGAAGATTGGATATAAGGTTGGTGCATTGAATAAAAAGAAAAATATCTATCCGGTGAAGAAGAATGATCAAATCATTGATCCAGAAGAAGCAAGAAAAGAAATGAAAAGGATTTAGAGAAAGGAATCAGAATCATCATTTTTTATCTTTACCGACCTCCAATGCAGATACTCCTATCAATTTCTAAGAAAAAGCAGTGTCTAAAGGGGAGAAATCATCAACAAATTTAATGAACCCCCTCATCGGTACTTGTGTCATATCATGAAAAAAGTATATTTAATGTGGTAAGGAAATTAAGAAAGTTTTCAGTCGCATGTGTAGAGGATAAAATCTACAGAATTCAGAAGGATGAAGGCATACACAATCTTCAAGCAAATCTACATGCAAGTTAAAGCATTTATTGCAAAATCATTTAGAATGGAAGGAATAAATTCAGATAATTCTCAAGGCTTGTGCATCTTTGTCAAAGCATGCAAAGGAAGTTTAGAAGGTAACTCAGAGTTTCAGGGTTTGAGGAAGAAGTCAAGTAGATTCGAAGTGAGCTCTGGAAGCAGGATATCTACAAATTTCTTGTTGTCATTTATAGAGGTATTCTTGTTTGCACAATATTTCATTTTTACTGTTATGGATAATTCAAAGGTTGTGAATAGTGTGGATAAAGTGCAAGTTAATTTGAGAAGATATTTGAAGGATCTGTCAGAAGATTCCGTTGGTGCATTCTCTCGCATCTCTCTGAGAGTGTTTCCCACAGAAGATATTTATGCATTTGTTTTCAGTAAGATAGAAGAGATGTCGTTAGTTCAGTTGGTCATGCTTTAGGAAAGTGAATTGAAAGAAAGCCATGATGCCTGCAAAGTGTTAGTTCAGAAAAATTTGGATGTTTGGAGGAAATTTCCCTTGTTTCAATTTGAGAAGTACATTTGAATAGTGTTGAGCAGAATTCATGATGATTCTTTATGAATTGATGAAGCACATTTGATTACCAGAGACGCTATTAGAGATGTAACTGGTTTGTGTTCCTTTGGACTCGTTCCCAAACAGAAAGTCGTGGATGAGAAAGAGATATTTGAGGATACCGGTGCAATTTTGAAGGAAAAGAGATTGATTTAAGATCGATTGTTGATCCGGTAATACAGTATGCTGCTATGGTCATCGGTCACAAAGTTTGTATCCCTAACAATGACGTTATAGATTCTACTGCGGTT
This sequence comes from Sequoia sempervirens, assembly GCA_007258455.2. Classification (NCBI taxonomy): domain Eukaryota; kingdom Viridiplantae; phylum Streptophyta; class Pinopsida; order Cupressales; family Cupressaceae; genus Sequoia; species Sequoia sempervirens. Next base: position 94,246 of record VDFB02299868.1, on the reverse strand, counting down.
GTGCATACTATTGTTGATATGGTTAAAAGAGGTATGGAATATGACATGAGTGAACTACTTCGAATACATATTTTGAAGAATTTAAGGGAAATCAAGAAGAATAAGAAGAATAAATTTTAGTATGGAAATTTGATTGTCTGTTTACTATTTTAATTTTTGAAAGAGTTGTCGGTAATAGGAAGGATAGAATGGTCAAATTCATAGCCTATTTCCTATCAAATCAAGAAATTCATAATAAATCTTGTTTGTTTGGATGAACAAGAGTCCTCCCTTGTTGCATTCTTTGGAACATTTCAGATGAGGATGAACAAAAGGTTTAGGATTCTAGTAAGCGTTGTTGAAAGGTACTCCGGAAGGATAAATTATTTTGTGTCTACAAATTTTTGTCACATGGAAGCATTTGAATCAAGGTTAGTTTGGATATCTAAATTGAACTATGAAGTATCAGAGGCTGAAGTTGATAACTATGCTAAAATTCTTTTGCAAAGCCCTAGAAGAATCTCAGTGTAGAAGGCACCTCTGGTAGCGTGACTGGAACAAGGAAGAAGAGGAAGAATGTTGTTAAGCAAGAAGTCGGAGAATGAAGTGAGCTTTAATATGAGCATGAAAGAATAAATATTCAGAGAGATTTTGAAGAATTGCACAAGATTATTCTCGGTGCTAATTTTAATTCATCTATTTCTTTTGTGGAAAATCTTTGTGGCATGATTGATTCTTTAAAGGTTTACATCTTCGGACTTGAAGTGTCTGCTAGAATCAAGTCTAATGAAGGAATTTTGGAAGATATCAAAGAGAAATGTGTGAATGCAAATAGTCAAGTGATGAAGGAATTGGCGTGTGTACAAGGTTGTGAAGAAAAGGCACAAAAATTACTTTTTTTTTTCCTAGATTGCTCTGGCTTTACACTAGATATAAGAAATGAGATAAGGCTGAGTGAGTCTCGGTTGAACACTCAGGCAGATACATACAGGTTGGCAGAAGATAAATATAATCAGAGGTGGTCCTACATTGTTTGGGTTCAGGACAAATTCTTTTCTCTATAGGATCAGAGGACTAATGTTATCAAAAAGTTTGTGGCACTTAGAGACATGATTAAACTCAGACATACTACTGTTTCTAGTGCTCTTGGTTGTATTGGTGAGTTATCGGAGATCAATCTTAGTCCCAATACTTTAGCAGATGGTGTAGATTCTTTAATTAATCTTAATCTATTTTACAAGACCCTTGTAAGTGCAAAAGGTTTATGGGAAGAAGGTAAAGCATCGTGGAAGGCTATCCTAGAGAGTCTCAGAGGTTCTTCTTTACGTTAATTCAATTCTATGTTCATATCTTTTCTTTGGCTACATTTTTGATGTGTACATATATACTAGTGCCCCTTCCTTTGTCATTGATCAAAGGGGGGGAGATGAAGAGATGAAGAGATAGAGAGTTAGAGGAAATTTATTTTTGTGAAGAATAGTTTTGATAGGGGGAGTATTCAGAGTATTCAGTTTCAGTTGCTGGAAACTATTTTTGTCATGCATGTTGCCATTAATGCCAAACGGTGAGATTACTGGAAGCCTTGCAACATGAGTATGAAGTATGGATGGTTTATGTTTGTTGTTCCTATGTTGTTGTAAACAAAGATTTATGCAATCCTAAATGCTTTATGCTCCTTCTAGGGTTTTTCACCTAAAAGGAGCAAAGATTTGGGGCCAAAATGCAATGTATACATTCAAAGATTAATGTTATGAGTGATGCAATGTACCTAAATATGATGTCCTAATGCAAAAAACTGAAAAAGAAATGATTTACTAATGTTAAACCTAAAAAATGCAAAGTGCTAGAAAACACAATGATGTATGCAAAAACACCTAAGAATGCAAGTAAATGATGAAAGAATTAAACAAAACTGGAGAGGTGCACCTGGAATCTAAATTCTGATGCAGAGAGGCTCTAGAATCTTGTAGAGTTGACTGGGAGACTTACGCCAAGCTAGGCAACAGTCTATTTTTGGGGAAAATTTGTCAGAACGAGAATCTGCCTACTCAAAAATGTAAAAATCAATTTTCAAGCCTAGTAGTGGGACTAATTCACCACAGATGGTGACTTAGTCCACCTGGGAATTTTTAGAAATTCGGGGTAGAATTCTGTAGTTTTCAGTCTGCACTTCCTTTCTTGAAAGGTGTCTGAATTTGAATCTACACAAAACATGCTAAAAAGAGTCTCCAAGCTTCAATTAGGGATTGGTTGACTTTGATGACTTTTACAGATTGAAAACACCTTTTTGACACTTTCCTCTTTAAAAAATCTGCATACAAGGTTTGCAAACACACATACAAAGAGGGGGAAAAGGGTTAAGGGTTAGGGTATAGGGGTTTGTCTTGGTCAAACCCCACTTTGGTAATCAAACCCTAGATAATGAAATGAAATGCGAAGAAAATGAAAAATAAACAAAATGCAATGTCATAAACTTACCAAAACCTTGATGTGAAAATTTGAAGATATGCAATCAAGTGCTCCAATGGATGACTTGATTATGCTTAGAATGTTTGAATGCTTGAGAATGAATAAGAGATGAAATGCTTGAATGCTTAATGAATTACGAGATTGAAGGAGATAGGAGATGAAAAATGAGGAGAAAAACCATTCTTTATACTTTATTTTCCTAAATTTCCCAAAAATAACACATCACAGGCTGATCTCAAGGGTAAGAGAATAAAATCCCGCCAAGAAATTAAAATTATTTTGATTTTTGTGCCCAGTGGGACTAAGTCAGCCCAGGTAGTGACTTGGTCCCACCAAGGCAATTTCATTGGGTGTCAGAAATTAAAGTGCATTAAATGTTGTTTAATGGGAATATCCTCAAAAATACACTTAAGTAGGGCCAAAAAGTGCATTAAGGGGTCATTTAAACATGAGAAAGGGTTCAATTAGTGATGACAAGTCTAGAAAAGCGTGAGTTTGTTACAACTCTTTACAACACTTTGAAAAAAGACTTGGTAAGTAATAAAAAAAGGTTATTTAAGTGAATTATAATGAAAAGTTCCTAGAAAAGTGTGAAAGTGGGTTACAACACTTCACAACACCTTTACAAGACATCCTAGAAGTATTAAATATTCACAAGGGTCCAAGACCTAACGTGAATGTGTTGGCCACATTACAACATTAAATTTAGGCAAAATCAAGCCAAAGTCCATTAGGAGGGCCTGAACATTAGAAAAAGTAGAAGGGTTACTTTTTCTGTGTCCATAGTTAGCCCCCATTTTAGTGAGAGGATGAACTTGCTTCAAAATCACACTAAAGTAGTTAATCATGCAATCAAGAGGGTTTCAAATGCACTGATGTTGGCAAGATGAGACAACAATGATCAAGAGAGACGATCAAGACCCCGGGATCAAAATACCATGGCAAGCCAAACATGAACGCAAAGGAAAACACATGAAAATGATGAAAAGGAATGAAAGAGAGTCAAATCAAGCTTCAATCATTTTTCCAACCCGTTGTGGATCAAATCTAGGTTGTTTATTTGGAAATGTGTACTCACTCTAGGGTGACGGAAATCATGGTTGTCCGTCAGGTGAAAAGATCCAAGTATACTTACTCTGGGGCCACAGAACTTCTCGTTGTCCGCGGGGTGACAAATCCACAACATACTCACTCTAGGGCCATGAAACTTCTGGTTGTCCACGAGGTGAGAAATCCACAACATACTCACTTTGCGGCCACGGAACTTCTGGTTGTCCGTGGGGTGAGAAACCGACAAGGTGGCTATGGGGAAAAGTCATGCCTCAGAATGGGATTTCCTGCTCAACCATACTAAAGTTATACCTCTTGATAACTTTAATAAGGCACTACAAAGAAAAATGTTGTTTTGTGCTACATAAGACAAGCAAAGCTTCGTATGCGTAGAACACATGAACATATGCAATGACACCACAGGCATGCAAGTTGTGTTATGCAAGGTGGCCATGTAAATACAAAATGCAACATGCAAAAGAATGTTCAAATGAGTCTTGTTTAGTGCATACAAAGTCTATAACTTAGGGAGCATTGTGTCTAATGTCTCCAAGAGAGGACTAATCAAATAATAGAAAATTCATAACTTAGGGGATGCAGTACATTACATCAGGCCACTAAGGCGAATGTAATATGCTAAGATAGATCACGCTCATGAAGGACATTACACCCAATGTCATCCACAAAGTGACAAACACATCGTATAAAGTAACAAAGCTGCACTAAGAACCCAGAAAAGGGAAAATGCAAATGGATAATACCAACATATGCCCCCACTTTAAAGGAATTGCTACACACCGTTTTGTGAGCAATTACTTCAAAGTAGCAAATGAAAAATGCAAAAAGAAACAAGACATGACAGCCATCTTGGAAAGCCCATATGCCAAGTCATACGTTTACGAGTAAGGCTACGTCATGCAAATGAAAAAGGAACAAAAGGAAGAGGGGTTGCCCCCAAAAATGAACACACCAAACACATAAAGGGATCTATGGCTTTGGGGTTAGTATGTTCATTGCTGCAATGTTTTAATTAAAGAGCTTGAAACTGTCATCATTCCCCAAATACACATAGAACTAGAAGAATGACACAAACAGAGTGAAAACAAAAGAAAAAGAAACATCCATTTTGGGTCATCATGGAAGAGACATAGGATGTCTCGACACTTTGCATCATCCCCAAAAGGAAAACACAAGCAAAAAGAAAATGAAAAGGTGAAAGAAAAAGGAAAAGGAAAAGTTTTTGGGTCAACATGAAGGAGACATTTCGGTCTCAATGCCTTGCATCATCCCCAAAAGGAAAACACAAGCGAAATGAAAAAGGGAAAGGGCTCTTTTCGGTCAACATGAAAGAGACATTGTAGTCTCAATGCTTTGCATCATCCCTAAAAGGAAACCACAAAAACAAAAAAGAAAATAAAGAGACCTTGTGGGTCAACATGGAAGAGACATAGGGCGTCTCTATGCTTTGCGTCATCCCCAAAAGGAAAACACAAAGAAAAATCCAAAGGAAAAAGTAATGCACGACATATAGAAGAATGAAGGGACAAATAGAGGCATGATACAAGGAGAGGAGAACATCAAAAATCACGTTACAGGGGAACACGATATGCACATACAAACAAAAAAGAAAAAGAAAAATACTAGTAATGCAAAGGCAAGTCAACCATCAAACAAGTCCTCCACCTCCCATTCTTAGTCAAGATAAGTGGAAGGTGAAAAACACAGCTAGGGGACAATGACAAATGCATTACTAGGACAAGGCTAACAACTACTTGCCCCCACTAAGTGCAAGGCGAGAATGTGCCAGGATAGCTGATAGGAAAGATCATGTAATAGTGAGAAGAGATTGTTTTACAACTATTACATGATAATGGTAATTGGTAATGTCTTAAGGATTTATTGGATAGCAATTATCGCCATCAAAATGATACTTGCTCAGTATTTCTTCCAATTGGCGACACTCATCACTTCTATTTCCAAGAACACAATGATAAGCGCAATGTGGAACGTTAGCATCTTTAGGGTAGATTACCAACAAATTCATAGGTGGTAATAAGATGAGTTTGTTATTTAGGAGGATTTGCAATTTCCTTTCACATTCAGGTGGTGGATGGAGAGGAAACTTTAGTTTTTTCAACTTATAAGGTCGTTTACATTTACTAGATTCATTCTTTTCATGGATTGAAGGAGGAAGAGGACCCATGGGGATCCTATCATCCTTGTCATCAGTATCATGTAAGGGTTGTTCACGAGGAAGGATACTCAAATTAGGAGGGGAATCGAAGATGACTGTGCCATCATCACGAAGTCTCCAATATTCTAAAGGAGGCTTGTTGTCATGAGGAGGATCTTGATAACCTAACCCTATTGTTTTTTCATCTTTAGGACTTTGTTCTAAAAGCTGGTGAATGTTATGTTCAATTGTTGCGTCACATCCTTATTTGCTTAAGATTTTAAAACCTTTTCCATATGTTTCTTCAAGGTTGATTGGTGTGTTGGTAACTTTGTTATCATAGAATGGTTGAGCAGTTGCTTGGTTAGAGGAACTAGGTCCACCTATTGGAGGGAACTTACGTCCTTCATTTGTTTCAGGATGTACGTATCCAAATGTATCAGGAGGTGAAACTGTAGGAAGGTCTTGTTGTTTCATGGATGGATAAAAGGATGCATTGGCTTTAAGGTTTTCAAGGCATTCGTTTAAGAACTTATTCAAGTTTTCATCATCTTCTCCAATGATGTCAACATCACGAGGACATTCATGAGGAGTTGAAGGAGCATGAGGAACCTAAAGGTCATTAGGATCAGTTCCAAAGGCACAGTTTGACATGACAACTAAAGATTTTAATGACATCCAAAACTTATTAAAGCAAAAAGCCATGATGAAAGCAAACTAAATGAAATAAACAACAAATCTAGAAAGTATGACAAAAGACAATAATAGAAAACAAAAATGCAGAAAATGTACAAAAAATGCCAAAAATAACAATGCAAAATGTGCAGAAGGACTAAGTTGCCCAGTGTGGCGAATTAATCCTAGTGAGGATTTTTTTGTGATTTTTCAAAAATTTTGAATGCAAATTTTATGTCTTTCAGATGCACAGATGCAGCTACAGTATGAAAATGCAGAAATTTTGTTGTTTTGTAATGAAAGATGATGCAAGAATGCAAGTTATATGAGCTTTTCACTAATGCAATTTTGAAAACCCTAAGATGCAATTTAAACAATGCAACACTTAATGCAATGCTAATGCAAGTTAAACTTAGGATGCACTTGAAATCAAAAGTAAAAATATTAAAAATTTGGGTTCACCAAAATGTAAACAAAGATTTTGGCAAACATAAATGCTTTATGCTCCTTCTAGGTTTTTCACCTAAAAGGAGGAAAGATTTGGAGACAAAATACAATGCATACATTCAAAGATTATTGTTATGAGGGATGCAATGTATGTAAATATGATGTCCTCATGCAAAAAACTGAAAAAAAAAATGATTTATTGATGTTAAACTTAAGAAATGCAAAGTGTTGGAAAACACAGTGATGTATGCAAAAACACCTAAGAATGCATGTAAACGATGAAAAAATTAAACAAAACTAAAGAGATGCACCTAGAATCTGAAGTTTGATGTAGACAAGCTTTGGAATCCTGCAAAGTTGACAGGAAATGTTAACTGGGACACTTAAGCCAAGCTGAGCGACTTAGTCCAGTTTCAGGGAAAATCTGCTAGAACGGGAATCTGCCAAATGGGTACTCAGAAATGTAAAAATCAATTTTCAGGCCTGGAAGTGGGACTAATTTTCCACATATGGCAACTTAGTCCACCTAGGAATTTCTAGAAATTCGGGGCAGAATTTTGTAGCTTTCGATCTGCACTTCCTATTTTGACAGGTGTCTGAATCTGAATCTGCAGAAAATAGGCTAAAAAGAGTCTCCAAGCTTCAATTAGGGTTATGTTGACTTTGATGAATTCGATGGATTGAAAACACCTTTTTGACACTTACCTCTTTGACAAATCTTTATACAAGGTTTGCAAACACACATACAAAGAGGGGAAAAAGGGTTAAGGGTTAGAGTATAGGGGTTTGCCTTGGTCAAACCTCACTTTGGTAATCAAACGCTAGATAATGAAATAGATAATGAAATGAAATGAGAAGAGAATGATAAATAAACAACATGCAATGTCATAAACTTACCAAAACCTTGATGTGAAAATCTGAAGATATGCAATTAAGTGCTCCAAAAGATGACTTGATTATGCTTAGAGTGTTTGAATGCTTGCGAATGATTAAGAGATGGAATGCTTGAATGCATAATGAATTAGGAGATTGTAGGACATAGGAGATGAAAAATGAGGAGAAAAACCCTTATTTATACTTTATTTTCCTACATTTCCCAAACATAACACATCATAGGTCGACCTCAAGGGTAAGAGAATAAACTCTTGCCAAGAAATTAAAATTATTTTTATTTTTGTGCCCAGTGGGACTAACTCGCCCCAAGTGGCAACTTGGTCCCACCAAGGAAATTTCACTGGATGTTAGAAATTAAAGTGCATTAAATGTTGTTTAACGGGAATATCCTCAAAAATATACTTAAGTAGGGCCGGAAAGTGCATTAAGGGGTCATTTAAACATGAGAAAGGGTTGAATTAGTGATGACAAGTCTAGAAAAGCGTGAAAGTTTCTTACAACTCTTTACAACACTTTGAAATAAGACTTGGTAAGTAGTAAAAAGAGGTCATTTAAGTGAATTACAATGAAAGGGTCCTAGAAAATTGTGAGTGGGTTACAACACTTCACAACACCTTTACAAGACATCCTAGAAATCTTAAAGATTCACAAGGGTCCAAGACCTAATGTGAATTTGTTGGCCACATTACAACATTAAATCTAGGAAAAATCAAGCCAAAGTCCATTAGGAGGGCTGAACATGAGAAAAAGTAGAAGGGTTATTTTTTCTGTGGCCACAATTGTCATTGATGTCAACATGGTGATAACTATATGGGAAGACTACTTGGTTTACTAGAATTTGTTCTCTACTGGTAATACCCTTTTGTGATGAATTAATGTATTGGTATTTGAGTCTAGAATTCACCGCAAGATCTGATACGACTCTACTCTGTTAACCATATTTTCTTGGCTCATTCAGATAGCTATATCCTGGATCTTGAGACCTCTTTTGTTGTGAGCAGAAAGTTATCTCTAATAGAGTCTAGCTTTATATTTTACTGTTGTTTTGTGTATGGAATACTATGTGGGAGACTCCGCTTTCTACTAAGGTTAATATTATTATGTTACGATTTTTATTGATAGTCTCTTTGCTTGTGGTATGATGGAAAATTAATGTGCTCTCAGATCTGGAAGTTGTTTGCTCTGAGAATTATTTGTTGGTTTGGATAATTGTGTTTTAGTCTTGGCTACCTCAACATATACAATATATTATGAAGACTAGTTATTCTTTATGGATGTTATCTGACTTGGTATAATGCTTAAATCATATATGGTTCTGACCTAAATGATGATCATGATATGCTTGTATATATATAAGATGTTTTGAGGAATGGAGGAGAGCAAGGTATGAGAAAGAGAAAGAAGGGGAAGTGAGAAGTGTGTGTGTGTGAAGGAGAGGAAAGGTGTGAGAGCCTAAATGCTTTATCAGTTGTGATCAGTACAGTTTTGTTGAGCAATTATTGTGTGAGGTAGTCATTCATATTCTGAGCTTTAGTGGAACTGAACCCTACACATTCAAGGTGTATTCTATCAGTTCAATCCTTTGGCAATGAGCCACTATCATTGTATCTTGGCAGTGAGCCATCTTTTTTACTCAAGTTGTGAGCCTTTTTAAGGACAGTGAGTCCTGGCAATGATCCCCGTAATATTTTGTATTTGGATATAATATATTGTGAGTTAAACCTCACCGTGGTTTTTCCCTTTTTGGGTTTTCCACATAAAAATCATGGTGTTCTTGTGTATGGTTGCATTTACTTTTTTCTTTGATCTCTCTTGTTGATTCAATCAGAATTAGAATAATATTTAAATGGATTTTATTATGGTTTTCTGGAATACTGATTCGCCCCTCCTCTCAGTATTCTGCATGTTCAACAAGCAACTTTCAGCCTCTAGGTCCATTTCAACTTGGTACACTTTATTGTTATAGACATACTTCATGATAGGATGAAGAGATGAAGGCACTGCATGCATCTCATGAATCCAAGGTATTCCTAAAAGAATATTGTATGAAATATTATCAAGGATGACATGAATAGGATTTTATAATGTAGCCTTCCCAATTCTACTCTAAGGCGTGAGACATGGCGATCAATTCTTACAAACTTCAACCGAGCCTTGCTTTGCCTCGCTTCGGACAGCTTCCACAAAACTAGTGCAATCTTCAGAGGAGTAGCGAAATATGTTTAGATTATAACTCAACATGCAAGTACCATCAAGACGATGCATACAAACACATGAATCACAATCGAAGTTAAGTTTGAAAGTAATCCAGTTGACCATGCAAGGCGAACCCACCGTCAGCGAGCCCGCTAGTAGTATGGACAAACGAAGTCTTGTTCAAATCGAGCACCACATTCCACAATTACTAAGTACTCGCATGAAATGAAATCTACTTTACTTTAAGCTACTTCAAGATGCTACGTGAATTGGAAGGATGAAGAAGCCTCGACAACTACTCAGAACAAAGAAGAGATCACCATCAACGAAAAATTCTTTTATTATGAAAGCATTCGTGACAACTTCTTACAAAGTATTCAAAGGGAAGACTTTCCTTCCTTTTCAATCTAAACTATACTATGAAACTATTCTACTCTCTATTCTATGAATTTCTCTCTATTCCTTCTCTGCTATTCTAACTCTAATCTAATTATATACAAATGAGGGGGGATGCCCCTTTTATAGCTGGCCAAGTCCAACGAACGGCTCATATTACAATTGGCTGGATGGCCAGGATCGTGCCACCTCAGCCCTAAACAAGATTCACCCTAAAAACTGCCACCAAGAGGGGTGGGGTAATAAATGAGCCATTAATGTCCATCATCCTCCTAGAAGATTCCAGCTATGAAATGCGTTCACACTGCTCTTGATCTTCTTCTTGACGTTGTTCTTCAACTTTGCTTGAGCTTCCATTCTTTTCTCCATCTTGAGTTTTGAAAACATTTCTTCATTGTCACTTGAGCTGGGTACACACAAAGTCTCAACACTTAGCCATTTTCTCCAAGTATTCGCTTAATCTCCCCAAGTCACCACTGTTTCGTCTTGACGTTCCTCCTGCAAAACAAGCAAGGAGAAGAGCATCAGAACACTTCATAATATAAATTCACTTTACTTACCTAATTTTCATGCTCCAATCTTTGAGGTTTCAGTGATCTCTGGAACATTTCGCTTCTAGGAAACCCTTCTTCCTTTATAACTTTTCAACATCTGCATGCCATCTTGATGCCTTCATCCTAATATTTGAGTTTCATTTTAGCTTTACATTCTTCATGCCTTAGGAAAATTTCATCTTCCTCAAGGGCGTATCATCTCTAACAAATTCATTTCATTAGCTGGGTCATTGACAATTTTGATTTTATTCAACTCCGGCTCAAGAAGACAATCTTCACGAAGAATTTAAGCAAATTCACCTAGGCAGTCAACTTCAAATTTATCAGCCAAGGCATTTTATCGCAACATCTTTTCTTTTTCTCTTGCCTTAGAAAATTCTTCAAAATTTTCCCTTTAGAAAATTCGTCAATCGGGTGCCCATGGAAAATCTCCATCTTGCAGGCCTTGGCGAAGTGCAGAAGACTTTAAAATCCACTTGTTGTCGAAGATCTTTAATACCCAGAAGAAAATTTCTTTCAGAACGCGTCGAAATCATGGGTGCACAACGAAGGAGTTCATTTAATTTTTCTTGAATTTTGAACCTTAGAAAAAATAATTCCCCATGAAATTTAATCCATTTCTTCACTCTTGTGAGTACCTTGTTGCTCTGACTTGAATTTTTTTTATATCAACTCCGTGAGGCCGACATCATCTGACTTCATCTCTAGCAATTTTGCTCATGTCCAAGAAAATTCATCACCTCACCAGACTTAGGCGTTTTTCCTAAGGAAGAGAATTTTTTATGCCTTAGAGAAATTTTTAAATCACTTAGCACTTTTGAATTTTGCCTTAGAAATTTTTTTGTTCATTCTTCCTGTGAAGAAATTTTATCTACTCAGAGAAATTTTCTTTTAAATGCCTTGAGAGCACATATCATGCCATGGAGAATATTTTACTTTCAATGCCCAACATATTTTATTCACACCACCCTAGGCGCACTTCACACTTGAAGAGGATATTTCTAACTTCAACGCCTAGCATTATTCATCAACCTTACTTCAAACTTCATGCATTTTGGGCGCATTTAGCACTTGAAGAGGACCTAGCTTCCAACGCCTTGAGATTTTTTTCACCCCACTTTCATTATGGGCGCATTTAGCACCTTGAGGAAGATATTTCACTTCCACACCCAACATATTCAACTCCCCTTGGGCGCATTTCACACTTGCAAGAGGTTAACCACGCCAAGGTCACTTTATTTCACCACCTTTACCTTGTTTACCACGTTTCACCCCACGCTTACTTTTGTCTTGGCACATCAAAGGGGAGAGAGGAAGTCAAAGCTTAGAATATTCTCTACATGCACCACGCCTTGATTCCCTTTTATCTTGCATGGGCGCATTTGAGCATAGGAGGAGGATGGGCGCATTTCCCATGGGTAGAAGGACAAAACACTTTGACCCTTTTGACTTCTTGTTTAGCATGGTGCATTTGGAACTTGAAGAAGGATGGGCACATCTCTTATGTGGTGGATGATAAGCTTTGTGACTTAGAAATTTTTTTAACTTTCACCACCTTGCATGGGCGCATTTGGCCTAGGGAGTAGGATGAAACTTCACGCCTTACAACTTTTTGCATGCTTGACTCCTTTTAAACTTGAGGGCGCATTTGGCATAGGGAGGTGGATGAAATTTTAACTTAGCATATTTTCTTCACATTCCCAAGGCAAGTTGGGTGCATATGGAGGCATGAGTAGGATATCTTCACCATTTAGAAAAAAATTTAATCATCTTGCTTGTGAGGAGGGCGTATTTGGCATAGGGAATGAACTTATCTCCACACTTAATATTTTTTTCTTGATGCCTCTTGTAGCTGGGCGAATTTTGAAGGTGGAGTAGGATATAAGTCCAAACTTAGCAAAATTTTCATCTCATGCCAGCTTCTCTGTGTCCTGCTATTTATAGTAAGTCCTTCAATTTTCATACTTCTAAAGCTCGGATCAATTTGAAATTTTGAACACAGGATCCTCATGACCTATTTAACCCATTCACACTGCCATCTTGAGCTGACCTACTATTTTTAGCCCATTTCTGAAGATGATTTACTATTTATAGTAACTGTTCGTTTCTGAGACCTCCATCACTCCGTTTGACTTTAAATTCGAATCACGTGCCCCTCACCACGTGACCTGCCTGTTGACACCGACGCCTGCTGCTGGTTTACTATTTTTAGCCAGTTTCTGAAATGACTTACTATAAATAGTAAGTGCTTCGTTTGTCCTCAAATTTTACCGGTGGACAGCTTGAAAGATTCTGATTGTAGTGGGATACACCGGTTTTCAGAAATTTAGACTTTTTACCCCTCTTTTTGGGTCCCGAAGCTGGAAACCCTAATTCATCCTGCATGTATATCAAACGACCTCCATTTGACCTTGTTTCTGTTGCATTCTATTCTATTCATGATTCTGATTCGCTGGGAAGTGGCAGCCAGAGTGCACCTACTAAAAATAGTAAGTTCCTAAAGAAGTGATTATCTCGCTTTGCATGTCACACCACTACGTAGGTCTCGAAAAACTCACAAGGAATCACCTGACATGCAAAGAAAACCCTGACATGCAAACCCTAAAAATAGCCTATGAAGGCTGAACTCTGAAAGTCATTATCTCACTTTGCAAGTTATACCACCACAACGGTCTTAGAAAACCCAGAAGGAATCCTCCGACATGCATTGAAAAACTCTTCATATAAACCCTGAAATTTGCTATGGAAGCTGAACTTCTAAAAATAGTAAGTTGTCTATTCTGGCTCAAAATTTACTAGTGAGCAGCTTGATGTGTTCTAAATGCAGTGTGACTGTCATAATTTCAAGAATGTTGATGGAATACTCTGAATTGCACACTTACTAAAAATAGTAAGTTGCCAGAATTTGACGAAATTTTAGTGGAAACCTGATGGAAGCATACTAACAACAACGTTAGTCTCAATTTTCAATTTGTTTACCTCAGTTGACTTCAAATTGACCAGGAAAGCACAAACCCTAATTCTATAGACTTAGCCAAAATTTCACGTTTTATTTCATAGACGGGCACATCCCCGAAAAGCAGACAGCAAAAAGAGACAGAAAGAGAGATAGAGAACAGGAAAACAAAGCCAAAAGACCAGAATGGAGAAAAAACTAGGGAGTCCCCATTTGGAATGGGGTGATGTGTGAAAAGGTCACAACAGCTAGATCTACTAAAATGCATGAAACAAAAACTTAGTAAATTGAAACAAAAATCTAACAAAACCAAACTATAACATAGAAATAGGGTTTTTAATACTGAAAAATGTAGTTTAAGATCTGACACAAGACTAAATCACACAGAGGCGAATGAGTAACAGTCAGGGTTTTTGAGGGGTTCAAATGCTCATAAACAATCAACAAAAAATACCCAAAAATTAGGCAAAACCACCTGTACTGGGACTAAATCGCGCAGAGGGGCGTATGAGTCCCAAATTAGCGTTTTTGCATAAATTTTAGAAAATTATGAGTGAATGTTATGTTTTCTAGTTTGTATGATGTCTAAAATAAGTGCAATTACAATTTTCAAATGAAATTCAATGATACAATAGGTGAAAATGCAACATATATGCACTTTCACTAATGCAAGATTTAGAAACCCTAGATGCAAAATAACTAATACAAAGTTAATCCAAGCTAGATCTAGAACTATGATGCACTACAAATCAGAAATAAGGTGTTCTAAAGGTCAGGTTCACCAAAATGAAACCTAGAAAATAGTTGTATGTTTAGGACACACAACTGATTTCCTACAAGTTTCACTCAAGGAAACCTTACATATCTCAATCAAAGGATGGAGTAAGGGAAAGGGATCTGCAATAATATATCCTAGGGTGTGATTAAAGGCTAAAAGAGGGCTCACCACCTAGCTAGGGCTTGGAAAGACTAGGAATATAAACGATATGCAAAACCTAACTATATGACCTAGATTATGAAACTAAAAATTAGAATAATAGACTAAGAAAGAACAGAGGTGCACCTAGAAGCTGAAAAGGCTTGAATGAAGGTCTAAAATCCTAGAAATGTTGACTTTAATTCTCATATGGACTCATATGCCAAGTTGAACAATTTAGTCCCAAATTCAAGTTTTTGGGCAGGAATTGGAATATGGGAGCAACAAGTCTAAATCCTCTGAAACCCTAAAAATCTGCTATACCAGGACTCATACGCCACAAGTGGAATATCATTCCTATTATTTTTTGAAAAGTCAAGACCTGAATCTGTTCTATCTCTGCTCTTCCTTCTAAACTTTATTTCTAGATTGAACCTACAAAAAGGACCTACAAAACAAAATATTGTATTGATTTCCTTATGGGGGGTTTGCCTTGGTCAAACCCCTAGTTTGGTAGTTAAACCTTCATAGAAATAATGGATCTTGAAAGGAAATATGAGTGAAAGCTCTAATCCTAAGTGCATCTAAGACTAGGAGATCCAAAATTCCATAAAACCCTATTCTAATGTGCTAGAATAAGATGCAAGAATGAAATATAGAGATGATGACTCACTTTGGGAAATCTCTCATCACCCTAATAAGCCGTAATAATGCATGTACCTCGCTTTAGGAAAAAAGTAGAATGATAATGGAGGATGGAATCACTTAGGAAACAAGTCATTAGGCTTGGCTTGATGGCTAGTTGTATCTCCCTAACCTATAATCCATCATGATTCACCATAGGCAACCATCATCAATTTTTAACAATGCTAGATCTTTGAATGAAAGTGAGCTTGAAGACCTGAAAAAACACTATAATGCTACTCCAAGACTCCAAATTTACTTTCCCCTTTCTCTTGAATGCTCTTATGAAAGTAAGTTTGAGTGCTCAAGTTGATATTATGAATTCTTAGATCTTGAATTACTTTTCTAGATGAAAATAATGATTTCAAACTTTCTTTATATAGGCACTTCATCTAATTTACTGTCTATTAGATCCCAAATTTTGACATCAACAAAAAATTTGAATTAAAAACCTTAATTTCTTGCTCAAACCCTAAAAAGGGGCCATATGGGACTCATACGCCACTAGTGGCGTATGGATGCCACTACTGGCGTATGGATTCCACCTAGGGGGACTCATACACCCAAGGTGGTGTATGAGTCCCACCCTAGCTTTTCGGGGTGAGTAAATTTTGGGTTGTTAGAAAATTGAATGCCTTTGTTGATTTTGTAAGGATTTCAACTGAAATAAGCCTTGAGATCCGAAATAAAGGGTCTTAGGGGCCTATTAATGGTAAATTAAAGGGTCATGAATGCAAGGGTACTAAAATGGGTCTAAATTAAGTGTGAAATTGTACCAACTCCAAGAAGGGAGTACAATTTCCAACACTATAAAACCTTGATGTTGTTCCTTAACTAGTTCTTAGCAAGATACTTGAAGTCTCAAAATTTGTTAAGAACTTTAGATTACTATTGAGTAAGTAGACCCATGTGTACTTCGATAAGTCATCTATGAAATTGAGATAATACTTTTCTTGAGTGAAGGATAGATGGGGAAACTCCCTTGATATATTACTATGACTAAGCTCCAAATCCTGTGTAGCCATCCATGATTTTCCTTTATTAAATCTATCTTTAGGATGCTTACCAAGGGTACAACCCTCACAAAGAACATTAGAGAATATATCTCTAGGAAACCCTATGGTCATATCCTTTTGTCTAAGATACTTAAGGTAGCAGTAGTTAAGGTGGTAAAATTACTCATGCCATAATTTTCTCTCCATCTAAATGAATAAGCAATGATGTAAGAGAAACATTAGGTACAAAGTGTGAGTTATATAACTTAGCTTGGTGATTTTCCCTTCCTGAATATAAAAAATTGTTGTTGTGCAAATCTCTAATCTAAAAAAACTTGGAGAAAAAATAAACTAGAATTCCCTTCCCTATGTGGGTAATATGATACATTGTGTAACATAGAAAAAAAGACGCATTTTACTTGCTTGATTTAGGAATAATTCATGATAAATTGGACTCAATGAGGCCTTGATTTAGTGTTGCGAAGTGTTTTACACGTCCACATTAGGTCTTGGACCCTTGTAAATGCATCTAACAACGTCTTGTAAAGGTGTTGTAAAGTGTTGTAAATGAACTTTCACACTTTTCTACACTTAATGAACCAATCTTCCCTTAATTAAACATTATAAAATGTATTTTCACATCAATCTAGAAGGCTTGTAAAATAAACTTATTGTTAATCGAGTGTTCTAATGTCTTACATGTTCACATTGGATGTTGTGCCTTTCTAGGCTAAGTGGACCTCATTTTAGTGTTGTAAAGTGTATTTAATCACACTTTCACACTGAATTTTGTGTCCCAAGCCCTAATTGACCTTTACATCACCATTAATAGGCCCCTATGACCACATATTATGCATCCTAATGCATAATTTGATGAAATAACTGACTAAGTCATCATATAAACCTGATTTTCTTATCTCCTGACAACCTAGCTAGCAAATGGGCCCCTCTGGGACTAATTAACCATCTGTGGCGAATGAGCCCCTGCTAGGTGGGACTGATTCTCCCAAGGTGGCGAATCAGTCCCATTTGGGATATTTTTGAGTTTTGAGTGTGAAATTTTGGAATTTAAGTTTATTATTCTTTCATGTCGGCCTTAGGGATCCAATTAACAAGCAAATAAGGTGAATTGCCTATAAATATAAGTGTCTAACTCTAATTTACATCTCTTAACTCATTCACAACTTATTCATCATTTGTATTCCACTTCAAGTCAATCAAGCTAGGGTTTAATTATTCCAAGTCATTAAGATAGCTTCCTAAGACATTCAAGGGCATATTCTTCATGTTTTGTTGCATAAATTCAATATCAAACATCATGGCAAGGTATTAACTCCATTGTTGAATGCTCCATTACATTAATGCTTCATTTTGGTTTAATTACCTACAAAGGGGTTTGACCAAGGCAAACCCCCATGCCCTAACATTCAACATTTATCCTTCTCTTCATGTGTGTTTGCAGATTTAGACATCTTGAAGGCTTGGAAATCATTAAAGATCAAGTTGCAAAGTTGTTGAAGACATCTCCTTCTTGACCAAGTCAAAATATCCACCAAAAGTCACTTTCAAACCCAAAAATCAGAGTTTCAGAGGAAGACACCTGTCAGGAACCGAAGAGCAGACCAAGAGCTTCAGTTTCCACCTTTGGATTTTCAGAAATTCAAAAGTAGACTGATAGTGGTGAATAAGTCCCACTACCAGACCTGATTTTGGTTTTCTGCATTTTTGGATACCCATTTGTCCGAAACGGGCTTAGGAACAATTTCTTAGAGCTAGGACTAATTCACCCAGAATGGCAAATGAGTTCTAGTAGGCTAAAATTTCAGCATCAACAGCGTTTCAAATGCCATTTCCAGTCTCGGAGCAAGCTCTTAGGTGCACCTCTTCAGTTTCATCCTTTTATGTTACAGTTTGCTTTCATTTCTAGGTGTTTTTGCATATCACAATGTGTTTTCAAACAACTTGCATTTCTTTAGTTTTCATTCAATAATCAATATCTTTTTTTATTTTTCTGCATTTGGATCATCTCGTCTAGACACATTTCATTCATATTTTCATTATACTTGCATTAATCTTGAGTGTAGACATTGCCCATTTTGGCCTACCTCTCTCCTTTTAGGTGAAAAACCCTAGAAGTGCAAGAGAGCATTAGGGTGCCAAAATCTTTTTTTACACATTGATAGGAGATTAGGTAAAAGATAAGGCACACTTATAAAATTTATGAATGTTCTACCTTAAACTTCAATATAACCTCTCATCACAACTATTATTGGCATCACCCAAAGTGATAGAAGAAATACTATGAGGCTCTAAGGAGGAAAAATAAACCTATGAAGAACACATGTGGTTCCAAGAACCGAAGTCAATAATCAAAGACAAAGTTGATGAGGATGATATAGTGACAACAAAATCCTTGCCCTTAGATTTCTATTTACTTTTTCCCTTTTCCATAGTTGATTCTTGAATTGATGACTATTATTTTATAGATTCAAGAACCCCTATGATGTTGTAATGTCCCCGCTTGGGAATGCCCTAAATTTCCTTGAAATCTTTAAGTTCCAATTGGTAAATGAGTTAGCCAGTAGTTTTCAATTAATTGAAATCTTGATTGAAGTCCTTCATTCCCAATCAATCTGGTCTTCACACTTAGATGATACTGTTAGTGTAAATCAATCTTTTAAGAAATCTATCGTATGTACCAATTTTAAATTATCATAGTTTCTCATAATGCTTAATAATTGCTGCAAACATCATTATTGTATATATCTAATTCACACATCTACCCATACATACAAATACATATGCATATACATATACACATACATATAGATATATACATATACATATCTAGTACTACAATTAAATATCCATGAATGGTAACACTAAAATGTTACCTATATAAACCTTGTTAACTATACCTCATAAATAACATTAAAGATATTGTAATGGCATTTTATATAGCCCATTATTTAATTGTCTATGGATCCTATTATTACTTTATCCATAACAATAAAAGATATTATAATCATACTATCTATTGCCTCACCTTACATTTACTCACCATAAATAATAACATACTATCTATATTTACATATTCGTTACTTATCGTGCTTCTATTTTAATATCATCTGTAACTATATACTTATTGCTTTTATATTTACTTATTGCATGTTATCTTCATAAAAATGGAATTATATACTATCTATCTTCACATACTCATCTACATATTATTTATACTTATTACTTATTTACTATTGAAGGAAAGAATGAGAAATATGCCAACCATGATAGATACTTCCCTTTATTTTATTTATCTTCATTTTCAGATTTATATCTGCAACGTATATACTCTGCTAGTGAATTAGTCATATTCTTTAACTAGCATCCACACCTTTCCATTGTCATTGCTTCACTTTGGATTAGTTATGTTTATTTCCTAATGAATGGCCGCTTTTGTTATTTACCCATTATATTTTTAATTTGTGAGGATATTTATTTTTATATTATTTATTTCTATTTTGAAAATGATACTTAACAATTATAATTAGAGTACTAATATTTCAGTTTGTCTTTTAATTGTATTTATTTTATTTATTATTATTTTTAAGTTATTTGTATTCTAATATTTAGAATATAATAACAATAATTCACCAATATATTATTATTTGATTAATTGAATTATATATATTATTATAATAATAATATTATATTCATCTCTGACTATTATAATTGTAATGTTATCAATGATAATTATAATTATAATGATATTTTAAATTGCCTTCTTCTAAAAGAGTATTCTATCTAATGTGCATATTACTAGCATGTTATTGTATATCTAAAAATATAAATATATTAAGTGTATACTTATCTCATATGCCCCTTTGTGGTGGGGACATCACAAATGTGCTTCTACAAAAGATGTGAAAGGTGGCCAATCTATTTCTTCATACATTTATGTTATTCATACCCATGTTTCTTGCATTAGGAACACTAATTCTAAAAATGTGAAAGGTTTCAATAAGTTTCATTGTTGGTTTTAGAGGATTCTAATTTCTAATATTTTTTGGTCTCTTTATCCTTCTAAGTTTTTTATTTCTTTCTTTTGTTGTTTGAAGTTTCTTGTTTCCCATTCCTAGCAATAAGGGCTTGAGGTTTGAAGACTTCAATCTTCCTATTTGTTTGATTGGGAAAAGGGATTTAGGTCCTAACTCACACGTCCAAATTTTGAGGAACAAAAATGATCTCAAATACACTTGACTACAAACCTAAATGGAAGAGTCAAAATGATGGATCAGGGTTCTAATCCTTGTTTGGGGTATTTGTATTAGTTTGTTAATTGATTAGATTGATTTAATTCTACGGTTCACAATGATGTTCTTAGGTAATATGAAAATACAACAATTTGTTATGATTTATGAGACATTGAATATAGCAAGACATAAATAGAATCCAAAAAGGTAGAGAGAAGACACAAATGAACCTGGTGTGTAAATTTTAAGATGAGTTAACTGGTATAGGGCATGGTGCACCCTAGACTATCCTCAGTTTTTGTAAGATTTAAAAACATAGGCCTAAGGTCCCTTGTATGTAGCTCCTGTTCTCCTAGGGTTACTATCAGAACTTTGTTTATTGATGTGAAAGTTTAGATTTCATGTCTTGACAATTTGTATGTATGAATGAACGAATGAGAAATTAGTCCTTTATCTTCCTCTAATTAGCTTTAGATATTAAAACCTGCACACATGAAAGAGGGGGAAGGGTTGAACCATATAGGTATTTCCTAAGTCAAACACCATTTTGATATTTCTACCTCCACAATAACTATGATGATGTATATAGAGAGCTTACCCTTAGTAGGGCAAAGGTTGAATGATAAACAAGTAATGAATTGATGAATGTTGCAACTCACCACTGAGATCTGCATTCCTTGATGGACTCAAGTCATGTACTCATCACCTTCAAGGAGAATTTTATTTGATTGATTGAAGTCCAGAAAGTGTTAGTACTAATAAAACAAATGACCATAAAACATGAACAAACTTACATAAAAACATGATTGATGATTGATATGATTCTTGAAATGAATGAATGTTGCTAAAATATTGATAATTCTACTCTTGACTAATCTTGAATGCTTGACAATAATATTAATTGATTCTCCAAAATTTCTATCTTTCATTAGGTGTGATTAGGATTTCAAATGTTGACAATTGAAATGGGAAATTCAAATAATAAAATACAAACACCGACATATTCTAAAAATCAAAT
The DNA here is from genome assembly GCA_007258455.2 of Sequoia sempervirens. Classification (NCBI taxonomy): domain Eukaryota; kingdom Viridiplantae; phylum Streptophyta; class Pinopsida; order Cupressales; family Cupressaceae; genus Sequoia; species Sequoia sempervirens. The sequence goes on along the minus strand of VDFB02299868.1, from coordinate 72,594 downwards.
GCCAATGGCTGAAAATTGAAATTGGAAATTCAAATAAAAAATACCAACATTGACATATTCTAAATGGAGCCATAAAATTAGAAATCAGAATCAAATGTATAAATCAATATGAAAACCACAAAAACCATTAAACTTATGCTAACAATCCTAATCTGCCAATGAAGTATGATAAATAGGATGCAAGAAATATAAAGAGAACAAGAAAATAATATACCTTCAAGAACCTTTATCAATTTATCTCAATTATTCTTCTCAACCTCGCTCTGCAAAATAATTATTATTGATCTCAGAATTTGTTGTGAATAAATCACAATAAGCTCAAGATAATAATGATGGCAAGATTTTGAAGTTTGTGGTTAGACTAGAAAGAGGATTAAGGTTGAACTTACATAAGATACAAGCTTGATCGATGGTCAAGATTGGAGAGAAGATCATCAAATGAGACCATGGGAAAGAATGAGAAAGTTTCTATTCAATTCAAGAAGAGATAATGATGAATTATCTAATTGAAATGGTGGATAATGGTACACGTGAAGTTTTTAACTTCACACATAGTTAACTAAAGAGGTTTCTAAAATCGAGGAAAGTTAATGACTTAGAAAAAATATAGATTCTAAAAGGAAGGAAATTTGAAAAATGGAAATATTGAAGAAATAAGGTAAGTAAAATAAATAAATAAAATTTATTTATTTGCACCCATATGAATAATTAAATAAATAAAAATATTTATTTAACTATAGAAGAATTTAGACATTAGGTGATTAAATAAATAAAAATATCTATTCAATTATGCACATTATTGGAGATTAAATAATTAAAGATAATCATTTAATCAAAAGTGGCCAACTAATTAAACAATTAAAATTAACCTTCAAGAAAAGTTAGAATAATTAAATAACTAAAAATATTTAATTATTTGAATAAGAAGAAATATGAATTTAGAAGAAGAGGTTAATCTAATTAAATAATAAGATTATTTAATTAGTTTAAATGAACATTAGTGGAAAAATGTTGTTGCAGGCCTAGGGCAATTTTTCAGTATCTACATTTTTTACCTCTTTGAGACAATGTGATTTTTAGCCTTGTTTCAAAAAAAAAATAGAAAAAAAATTGTATAAAACTTTCCCTCACATGCCCTGGCAGTAGAAGAATAGTATGGTTCTCCCTCGGAAAATTTGTGAAAAATATGAAAAATAAGCCAAATTTATTGACAAGCCCATTTAATACGCTTAGTTGTGTACATGGTGAGAATTATGTTTGTAGGGTAGTTAGGTCAACATTGACAGTGATAAGATAAAACAGATAGTGCAAACAATACAAAAAAAGGGTCCATTAGGGCAACCAAGCCCTATATATAGCCTCTTTGTGACAAATTTCCTCATTTGTTCTCATTAGCTTTTAGAAGTTTTAGAGAGGAGTGAGGTGAAGCATATTTGTAGTGGAGCTATGGCTAGAATTCTAAAGGGCGATCATCAAGCAACGTGATTGCGGACCTACAAATAACTTGCGAGAGCGGGTCCCCTGGTATGTACCCCATCCTTGATTTGTAATTTATCATTTTTCATAGATTTTAGGGCCCAAAAATAGGGGAACAGTTGTGTTGCAGGATTCTATGCAACAACTACAGTCACTATCGATGCAATTTTTGGTGGTGCATTGTAATTGAAAATTTTGGGATGCAATTATGGGATTTGGTGATCCATTTATTTTTAGCGACGTATTTGATTGTGTAAAACATTTATAATTTAGTTACATAACTATTTGCATTTGACACAATTATAATTTTTTGACATAAATGTAATTTAGTGACACAATCGTAATTTAGTGGTGCAATTGGAGAATTTGATGCCACAACTGATTGTGCAACATAATTTAGGATTGTAGCAACACATTTGCATGAAATGATGCAACTGTAAAGTTGTGTCATACAATTGACTAGAAATTTGGAAAAATTACGTGTCAAAAATTTAGGGTTTGAATTTAGTCAATTAAGTTTAGGCAAGGATTGTTGTTGACCTAGCGTGTTAATTGGATGTAGGTTCCCTTGTTGTCATTGTACAATCGAGAAAGTCATGCTACCTCACTCATATTATAACATCATTTGGATGAGAGTGAGTGAGCGGTTCTTTATGCCCTAGGATTGCATTACATCATAAGTGTGTCCGAGATTAGGGATAATCAGGGTCTTATTACTGAACTTATGGAGAGATGGTCTCAGAGACTAGCTCATTTCATCTATTGATGGGAGAGGCCACATTAACACCCAAGGATTTCTGGCATATCCTTTGAATTCCAATAGATGGATAGAGAGTTGTATACAAGCCATATTTGGGGTTTGCATCATTGGTTAGAGTATTTGAGACTGATAATCTTAGGATTGAGGACTACGAGATTTGATGGGACACTCTAATGGACCAATATGAGCACACGATTGTTTTCATATGCACAATTGTAGTTGATGTGTTAGTTTTAGACATGAGAGGCCATGGATTCCCGGTCAGTAGAGGGGAGGGCATGTGCATGCATGGGGGCCCTTTGTGCTGCCAATGTATTTTCAGCTGCATAATATGGTGTATAGAGGAGATTTCTCAACTATATGTGGTGTGATATTACCATAGATTTAGCCTTGGGATCATATTTTTGTGTTTTGATCGATCTTTCGTAGAAAGCTTGTAGTAGGATTACCCTGATGTGAACTGATATATAGTAGTAGTTACATAGACACACCTAGGGGATGTCATGTATTGGAGACATTAGTTGTATCTCAACACATTATCGACATGCAACTTGCAAAGAGGGTACTTAGGTAGTTTGGGGAGTGACAGGATGTCCCCATTAGGGAGGCCAGATTTGTGAGATCCTCTTAAGAGGTTGGACATTTGTGTGCAATGATTCTCCCAAGGGTGGCTTATCAAGAGTTTGATGAGGTCCAATAAAGATAGTGGGGAGCTGGTCTAAGGATGACAGATGCAACGGCGACACATGAGTATAATGCTTTGGTTTCCAAGCAAAAGCTGATATTGCTAATAGATCTTCATGTACCCATTCCTTGAGCCAAATAGGGCTAAGGTAGGTGGGGAGGGTGAGGGGACATGAGAAAGATAGGGGCGTAGATAGAGATGAAGGATATGATGGAGGTGGTTGTGATGGGGGCAAGGGTAGAGTTGGAAGAGGAATCCCAATGATTCCATCAATAAAGATGGTGCCTATGGAAAAGGATGAGCCAAATGTGGTTATGGCTGAGGAGGGATTACAAGATGTGCCAATTCATGAGGGGGATTTTGGGCTATTAGGGGAGGTGTTCCAAATCCATCTTAGGTGTAGATTGCTACCTTTTAGGAACACATATAGGAACTACAAGTTTAAGTGACTAAACTTATGGGAGAGAGAGAGATATGTTGTGGTTATTAGAACTTAGAGGGTAGAGCAGGCATATGTTAACTTCATTAAGAATTGCAATGGGTTGGTGGTAGATTTAACATGACATCTATATCACGCTAGAAAGGAGACCAGGTATTATAGGGACTTATATGAGGGTGTGGTGCCACCATCATAGAGGGAAACAACCTATACAAGTAGCAAGTCTTAGAGTAGGTCTCGTAATAGGAGGATTATTAGCACCGACAAAGTAGAGGGTCCGATGAGACCACCCCAACCACCACTAAGAGCACAGATAGAGCAAGGGTAGGAATGTCCATTTTTATTTGGTTATAGCTAGAAAATCCATCCATAAGTGACATCTAATATCCAGTTGTTAGATCTACTATGATATCAATATTTGATAAGGGGAAATCATTCTTATGGCTTGCTTTGTTTAGATCCTTAAAATCACTATATATTGGATTCCCCTAATTGGTTAGGTAACTGGTACTAGATTTAATATCTATTCGACATAGTCTCTAGTTCTGATAAAGCCAACATCTAACAACTTTTCCAACTTAACTTTGACCAATAAAGCAATTTGAGGGTGATTTTCCTTAATTTTTGCCTCACAAGCTTTGCACCTGAATAGAGAGGTAAGTAATAAAGGACTGGTTCAAGATCCAACCCAGTCATCTCAGGATAAGACCATGAAAAATTGACCTGTCATTCTAAGAAAAAGTTGATGAAATATTCCCTCTCTATTTTTGTTAAGGAAGCTACAAAGTGTATGATCCTTGCGCTATCAGCTGTATTGATATTAATTTCTTCTAATTTCTCTATCAAAAGTGGAGATCTCCCTTGAGTGGTGTGGAGCATATCCAACTTTCCATCCTTAGGCACCTTAGAGAGGTTTTCACCCTAAAATGTGTCCTTTATTTTTACTTTTTCCTAGTCTAAAGGAACCTTTTAGTTTTCACCTAGGGACCTTTTATTTTTTTATTTTTTCATTTTTACAACTGGAAGGTGGAGTATACTTACCAAATTAAGCAACAATGTCAAGATTCATGGTAAACCTAGCTTTATGATCATCATGGGGTATACCCTCTCGAAGTTCCATGAACTCGGATATAGCTTCATAGTTTTCTAAAGTATCCAAGCTTGGCGGTCCTTATTGATCCCAATCTACAAGTTGTGGGTGGATTAAGGGTAAGTTACCATTGGTATTTGCAAAGGTTAAAGAAAGAGCAGATATGGTAAGAACTGAGGAATCTTTAGGATTCCAAAAGGTTTCAATCCAAGTTTTCTGATCAATATGCTTGTTCTCACATGGATGGGTCTTAGTACTATCCCTAGATGCCTCGACATCATCAAAAACGTTAATTTCCTCACTCAAAAGTAACTTAGTAGTAGGAGAATCAAATCTTAATGGTTGATACCCAAGTCCTTTGTTTTTAGGTCAGTTTTTAAGTTGAATAGGTTTTGTCAATCCCTACTTTTGTACTCCTAAGCCACTATGGCCATCATAAACCACATAAACCTAGTAGACCCATTAGAAAGGGACTATTACCCACTCCACATCTTTTATCTAGAACTAAGTGTACCTTACAAACACTCTTACAATTGGAATTCATCGAACTTCTTCTATGCAAGAAAGAAGAGACACTCACTACAAGAAAAAATGCATCCTTTTTGTGCATATCATAGATTATTTGGTCATACTGCTAATGAATTCCATACTTTAAAGAACACATTGGTTAAACCTGATCCTTGTAAAGATGAATTTGATAAGATGCTATAATAAATAGCTTTGTCTTTGGTCCTTGCTATGTGGTAGTTGTAGCATCATCAAATACTCATTATCATGCATAGGGGCACAAGATGTTTTTTGTGCAATCATACTCTATCATTAAGGAGCAATGCAATACAATCCATGTAGGCTCACTTTTTCCCTTAAACTTAGAGGAAAGAGAAGTTAGCCTAATAAAAGGTGTATTCCTTTAAACAAGGGATCCTTTACCTCTTCATTATCCCCTTAAAATATTAGTGTAGCCAGTACACTAACATTTTAAGGGGGCATGGTACCCAGCGTATTAAAATTATCAAATAAAATGCTCCCTTTTAGTCGTGATATTATACATCCTATAAAGGTGTGGACTTTTTTATCACGTTATGTTGTCTTTATTATAATATCACATATATTTTCACTAAAGTATGGTCCCCTCAATTTGTGTTAGTGTCTCCTTTATGGTGGTATTAAACATGATACCTCTTTAAGGTGTGACTTTTCATGTCATGTTATGTCTCTTTTGCGGTGGTATTATGCTTGATACCCCTTAATGTGTGACCCTTCATTCCATGATTTGTCCTCTTTTAGTGATTGTTTCACGTGTCATACTACCTAAAGTGTAACTTCTCATGCATTGAGTAATTCCCTTTGAATTATAATAATTTTATTTGCACCCTTTGTGGTGGCGGTATTCATAATGCCCCCTAAGGCATGACCCTTTTTATTTTCATCCCATGTGATGTTAAACCCTAGTGCACCCCCTGAGGTAATTTTCATCCATCATGAAGTAAAAAATTTTGAAGCCCCTGAGATGATTTTTCATCCCTTATGATGTTAAATAGTCCTTATAACATTAAACCTTTATATGCTCCCTTAGGCATGATTTACAAAATATTCAATGGATTTGGTATAATGTAGCTTGCTAATTCATAAACTTGAACACATTTTTATATGGCCACCTAGTATCTTTCCAGCGGATCTATTTGTTTCATTAGATACCTAGCATAATTCAACTTGTTAGCCTTGTGGAACCCATCATATTGTATGGATACTTAGCATAACATAGCTTGCTAGTAACTGGATCTATGTATAACCCATGAGTGACTTAGCATAACATAACTTGGTAGTTCTCATGAGAATATTCTCTTGTCTTACACCATATTTGAGAGATGACATTGGGTATTTCAAACAAGTCTAAAAATTGAGGTCTCTTTACCTTACCGATTTGAATCATTTAGAACTAACCTTGTGTTTTTTATTATTGTATGTTTTTATTTGTTTGCATTATGTTTTGTGTTTGTATTGTGTTTTTTGCATTGTGTTATGTTATGTGTGGCATCTTCATCATGCATGCTTTGTGTTGGCATGTTGCATTTCACTTCACATGTCTTTTCCTTTATCCTTGTGTTTTCATGCCATAGGATCTTGAATCCTGGGTGCTAGCGCATCTCCTAGATCTAATGTCATCCTACTCTTTAATATTTGGATAGTTGAACCTCTCTTGACATATTCTTAATTTAGTGTGATTCTGAGTAGAAGTTCATACTCTCACAAAAGTAGGGGCTAAATTCAGTGGAAAAAATTGTCACCCTTGACAATTTCACATTAGGTTGAGCTCCCCCTATGTGCTTGGACCTAGTTGTGCATTAATTGCCAATTTTATATAAAAATCTTTGGAAAATCAGACATGGGAAATCAAGCTATGCATTTAATATTTTCCCCGGACACTTGATCCCTAAAAAGAAAGAATTTAGTCTAGGGTGCACTATGCCTATAACATCCCCATAGTTTACCTATTGATTTCACCTAAGTTTTAACTCAAAATTTAAAAATATCAAGTTCACAAATACATGGAAATATAATTTTTATTTTCAATAACTCATTTGCACATTTAAAATAAACCCATTCCAAATTACATTTCCTACATAAAATAACATTACATAATCCTAAATAATGAATTCATCTTTCATATACATTTTCCAAATAGATTCAAGATCATAATTACAAATCATAGCTTACAAGAGCTTACATAGATTTTATGAGCTTAATGGTACAAGAGTACAATGGTAAAGTTATCCACTTATGGAACACATATCTTCATCTTCTTCTATTTCACAAGCTTCAACTGCCAACTGCATGAGTTGAGAGCATCACCCAAGTGTTTTTCGCTAACCAAAGATTTAATGCGGACCCATGGACATCTTCCTAAACAGTAAGATGGCCCTACCCTTCAATCAAGATTTTGGTATGGAAACTGTCTAGTATAATACCTATCTGAGCATGGTGTTGTGTCCTACACAGCTAGTGCCGCCATACACTGGATACCCACCTAAAATGCATGAATCTCCCTACAAGCTATGAAATCTTGGCTAATAGTGAACTGACAAAGTGTACGTTGTGCTATCTACACTTACTTTGAGCATATTCATATGTTCGCCCACCCCTTCACTCGACTTGGAAACTCTATTGATCATAAATAACTCTTGACTAGGTTTGACCTAAATATAACATAACAGGATTCCATTCCAAAAAGTGATAATACATTTATATTGATCTAACTAACCAATTGGGTTTAACCCAACGTCTTGATACCCTATTACACATTTGTAACATTCATGGGACTGGAAACTACATCTTATTCAAGTTATTTCTTTTAATCATGGGAGTAAGGAATCTCCTAGTTCATAACAAAATAATACTGATGACACCATGTCACTAACTGGACACATTTGGTCTCAATCTAAAGCACTATCAATATGTCAATGTATATAATAATTCAAAATTAACTTGATTTGAAGATTTCTTCCTCGTATTAGGTTTCAAACTCTTTGTTGTCATACCTAATATGGATCCATCCTTCTAGGATGCCATAACCAATCTGGTTAGCCTTAACATTAAATTTCATATAAAATCAAATGTTCATAGTAATGTCGGATAATAGTAAATCAACATAATAAGCTATCAACCTCTAGTAAATTCAACTAAGAACCTTTTGACTATCCTCCAATTTCCTCATGCTTCTTTCCAAGTTATCATTTGCATCATTTTTAGAAGGTTCCTATGTTTGTATGTACATAAACTCCACGTCCTTCATTTTAGCTCCTAACCGCCAAAATACGGTTCGGTTCGGTTCGTTCTTCTTCTTTTCATGGGTCCTTCAAGGACCCACAGAGAACCCAGGTGGAAAATACCTGGAGAACCGGGGAGAACCCAGAAGGACCCGGGAGGACCCACGCCATCCAGCCTTAAAAAAGGCAAAAAATCAACTTAAAAACAAAAAACAAAACCCTAAAAAGTGCCCAGATTGCCTTATATTGACTTGGCCGACCAAATGAGGCTCATTTTGCAAACTCAAAAGAGCAAAAACACCATTTTTTTGCCTCCAAGCTAAAATAGTTGATTTTTGCAGGTTTTCTCTTTTTTTTCGAAGGTGAGATTGTAAGAGCTACGAAGGAGTTCAACTGATAGAAACAAGAGAGAAATAGGTGCACTAAGAAGATCAAGCAATCAAAGGTGAGTGAATCTATCCTTTTTTAGTTTTCAATATTTTTTTGAAGATTTTTCAAGTTTTTTTTTTTCTAGTGAGGTTTAAATTTTTTTAAGAACATTTTATAAAAAATAAGGGGTTATAATGCCCATTTTTTCTAAAAGAAATTACTTGTTTTTATTTATTTTAGGCTCATATCTTCATACAAAATGGCCGATAGTTCTACTTCAGTTGGAATAGTTGCAGAGAGTCAATTTAAATATGATCCAGGCTCACCTCTTTGGCGACATACAACAATGATTCAACAACTTCCCGATGGTGGGGGTTATGTTTGGCGTTGCAGCCAATGTGGAACTACATATAGGAGCTTGTACTTTCAAGTGAAAGCCCATTTATGTGCTATTGGTAATCAAGGAATAAAACCTTGCCTTTGGCCAAATAAAAAAGGGTTGACAAAGGATCAAATAATGGGATATATTAAAGAACAAGAGGATGTTGACAAGGCATTCCAAACATCAAAGCCTACAGACCATCCTCTTATGAAGAAAGGTAAAAATAAAAGTAAAATCTCGCAAAGACTTAGTGGCTTATCAGAACCAGCTGGCCCACATCCTTTCATGGAAATGGCACAATCTTCTGAAGCAGAAAATATGTCAGTGACACGAAAAAGAGGCCCATTGGATAGAGCCTTGAAAAATGAAGGGAGTTGGCAGATGAGAGCATTTTTGAAATGCATGTTAAGGTCATATCTAATATGGAGGACATTTTTAGCTTCAGAAGATTCTATACTTCTACACCTTAAATTGTCCCTATATTCTGGTTGTGGGTTGTCAAGATGTAAAGTCATTTCCTTAAAGATTAGAATACTGTGAATAGGTATAGATTCTTGGTCAAGTATAAGATAATACCATGTAAAAATGTAATTAGAATGTTTATACTTCCAATATATGTTTTTCAACCCTATTGTTGCATGTCAACATAAACATAATCAAGTTTACACCTTAACCCTAGTGAATAAACTACCTCCCAACCTTTCAAGTAAATATGATCATCCAAGAACTTAGGTTCTCCACTCATGGTTAAGTACCATCATAGGTTTACATAACCATACCTTAACAATGATAACATATTACTTCTAAAATAATATCAATCCCCTTGCATTACTAACATCATAACTTATGAAAGCATATATGTAACATAATATAAGCTAGATATCATCATAATACCTTTTAGATAGCTTCACTTAACTTATATCAATCAAGCATTAAAATCATGGTAGCAATCTATTATGCTAATAAGATACCTTAACCCATCTTATATATATATATATATATATATATATATATATATATATATATATATATATATATATTGTAGAGCTATATGCACAATCTCTATTCCAAAGCTATAATAAAAAACCAATAATTCGTACAAGCACTTACAACCAATAGCACAACATAGTATCCAAATAGAAAAGAGTAATGATTAAGAATAACTAAGCTTGAAAGGAAGATATAGCTTCCAATGACAAATTGGCAACTCTATACTCAATGACAAAGACTCTGCTTGCTTCCTTCTCCACACCCAACTTATCTCCAGTCTAATCCAATAATCTATGCTCTCAACCTCAAAAACAATCTACTCTCACTCACAATAATATTGCTCTCGAACTCTCAAAGAAATACTCTCAAACTCTCACAAAGCTCTAACATAAAATAATACAACAAAGAGCTCTACAAAACGAACAACAAAATAAGAAACAATGAATGACAATAGACCCCCCAAAAACTAAGAGGTTGTCTTCTATTTATAAAAAATAATGAGAAAACTAATTCTATAGAATAACTACCTCCTTTTCCACCTTACTCTTTCTATTGCCACCTCTCTAATTGAAAGCAAGAACTCAAAACCAATTCTAAAACTCTGTTGGTCGACTAAGCAATATGTGCACAATAGGGTAGCAAAGAAAATCAGTTATTTGACACATATGAAGTCCAAAATGAAGGAAGTATCCAACTCTTGGCTATGTCACCTAAAATCAGTTAACACATGGTTATTTACCAAGTCAAAACTCATCACAACAAGGTTGCGCAGTTATACATTGGTTTCCTTTTTGTTCTCAAAATCCTATCGTGGTTTTTGCCTCCTAGTTTACTTGCTTATGGCACCTATATTGGAGAATACAATTTGCACAATATTTATATTTCAAATGCATTTCAAATAGCAACAAACTTCCTATGCCACCTTGCCAGTTACGTGGCCTTTGACTTATTCCAACACTTATTTTCTCAGCGTCATGTGTGGCACATAATATGCATACTTTACACAAAATTTTCTTGCTAATTAAATGTGATACCATTGCCTCTTTATATCACATTATATCATGTGTGATACTTCAGCTTTTACTTTGCTTATTCCATCGCATTATAACATGCGCGTGGTATCTCATTATAATATTCAATGTATATATAAATATAATACTTATTATTGTAATATACATATGTATTAATATATATTCTAAATCATACATTTTCCAACCTTAACATATATATTTATTTATATATATTAATATATACATATACATGTATATATATATATGTAATTTAATAAAATATGTACATATATACATATATATTATTCCTTTAATATCTTACAATATATATATATATATATATATATATATATATATATATATATATATATATATATATATATATCAATAAGTATATATATATATATATGTCCATTTGATTATGCATATGTATGGTGTATTCATGTATGAGTATACATAGGTATTTCTACCTACGTATTCTCACACACACATACACTCATATACATGAGTTATCGTATATATACATATATACATTTAATGTATAGACATATCCATTTATATATATTTATAAACATAAAGTATATCTTATACTCAATACAAGGATTTAACATTATGACTCAAATCAACTAAGCAATCATAGAGAATCACAGACAATCACCCAAAAATTCCTATCAGCATAAAAAGCTAACACCAAATTTTACTTACCGACTCATAGCCCCCAAATGACTCAACGAAGCTTGTCTAACCTAGGTCGTGAGTGTGTGCATTAACTTAGGTACATTAGTGGTTTCAATACTAAATTCCTCTCTTGGGTGATAATCTCCCTCTCCTTACTAGAGAGCTTGATTCTTTCCCCCATCCAACTTAGTGCATCATGAACGTAGTTAGCCGATAACATGAAAATCATATTCATAATATATCATTTGCATCATTAAAGCATTAAAAAGCAATCATAATGCATATTTATATAGCTCATTTATTCATTAAATATAATAAAGTCATAACCTTGCATTTAAAATAAAAATGTCAAAAGTCAAAAGCAAAGCTGAAAATCTTAGAAAATAAAAATGTCAAAAGTCAAAAGCAAAGGTGAAAATCTTAGAAAATAAACTAACTTTGGAGGTGTTGGGCACCCCAACTAGCCATGGGCGCCCAAGCTTTTGATCCCCAAGATTTAGCTTTCAGGATATGCAGCTCCCAAGAGACCCCCCTCAGAATTAATCAGGCTATCCAACAAGTCCAGCCATCAGTTCGTCAGATCACTTGATCATCTAGAAATGAGAATTCATTAGAAGATCAAAGAACATGCGAAGCTAAAAAAGAAGTAGAAAAATGGCTAACACTAGTAATGATGAGCGCCCCAAGTAGCCAGGGGCGCCCATGATTTTGAGGGATCAAATGAAATGTTTATCAAAAAGTTGCCTCCAGACAAATCTCGTCAGATTCAATCAAGCTCCGCAATGGATCATTATGCCAGATCACAACATCAACTTAACCTCTAGAATTCAAAGTCAAACTAAGGTCAAAATCAAGCTATGTTTTAAAAAGAGTGAAAAATTGCTAAGTCCTTCAAGGATGGTGTCCAAACTCTCATGCCTTAGAGAAATTTTCAAAGAATTTCAAAGAAAACTAAAAAAGAAAGCGCCCAAGTTCAATGCACTTGTTTTAGGGTTTCACAACTCTAAATTTAGGAAACAAACCAACTTTTAACCTAAGAACTTATTTGAGGCAGCCTTGTGCATTCATTCTTCATAATTTTTTGCAAGTGATCAAGGCAAGAGATGAGAAACCAAGATTTTTTCCTATTTCAAAAATTTGAAGGTTAAAGTTTTCTGATTTTTCAGAGGTCTTCATATTTTCAGAATCAGCTCACATAGAGGCTCCTTTTCATACTTTTTTCATCTAGGACATCAATTTTCACAAGGAGGAGGATACCTTTTTCAAATTTCAGCAATCTGGGTCAGGTCAGTTCTTGATTCTAAATAACTTGGGGAAAAAATTCAATTTTCAAAAACCTGATTTTTGCTTCCATGTCAAGAAAACTTCAATATTTTCAACATCTGATCAACCGGGTCCTCTTGTAACGTGATTCTGCACAAAACCCAACTCTCAGTTTTTTTGTTAATTTTTTTAGAAATTAGGGTTTGCTGCTTTTTCAACCAGCCATCAAAATTTTCAAAAAAGAACGATCTGGGTCTTCTTGCAATAAAATTCTCTACAAAGCCCATATCTCAGATTTTTTTTGAAAAATTTGTCCGTTTGAAGAAGAAAAATCAGCAAGCTAAATTCAAGGTTTGTGCAAAACTTGTCCAAACATAGTCAAGTTTAAGTCAATCTTCAAGTTTTTCAGCATACAGTATTCTCTTATGGAATTCAGTGCCAAACAAGTGTTGTATCATGATTATCTGAATAGACAATGTTGAAAAGTGTTTTTTCAATACCACCATGGATAGAAAACATCATCATCTCAGTTGAAGAATGTGAAAGGGTGTGGTAAGAGCAAAAGGACAAGTATTGGAAAAGAGTTGTACAATACTCTTCCATTGAAAAATCATTAGTGTCAGAAGCATAAGAGCTGTGAAAGATATGTTGAAGAAAGATGATATATTTATAAAAGGTCATCACTCTAGTTGTAGAGCTGCCGACATTAGCAAGATTTGATAAAGCAGCTAAAGATGTGAAAGACTCTCTAAGTTTAATTGCAGAATGTGAAGAGATCTTTGAAAAGAGAAATTTTACTATAGATAGTATTGATGCTCCTGATAGAGATATAGTTTTCCTCTTTTTAGCAGATGTGGTTAAGATTTAAAGCAACAGTCATCTAGAATCTTTCTCCAAGCTTTCTTTCTATTCTTGTCTCAATTCTTAGCCATTGTTTGTGAAGGACAAATTTCAAGATGTAATAATTGGAATTTCCCTTGTTTTTATGCTTTTATAGATTGTTAGATGCTTATCTTATTTTAGTTTTAGAAATAAAGCTTGCATGTTGGAAATTCTTAGTTGTAAAAGAAAGGAAATTTTAGGGTTCCCTACTCCTCTACTTTTGTATAAATAAGGGCAGCCTTGCCCATTTTTCTTTAACGATTATTGTACTAGCAAATTAATGAGCCTATTTTTCTTGCAAGTTGTTGTTGTTCAGTTTCATGTTCACTTAATGTAAGAGCAAGCTTGTATACCTCTTTAGCTGCAAGTTATTGTTTAGTGCATGTGTTTTGTGTCAATGTATTTTGGTTTGATGGCTAAACTGTGAGCCTATTTTGCTATAATCCTATTGTCCCAGAAGTGTAATCTTTGTTCTTGATATTTGAGAAATAAAGTATTGCGCCTACTTTGCTCTGATATAATGTCTCAGATTTCTGTTTTATGTGTTATGCTTACATGATCTCTATTTTAGCTTGCATTCAAAGTAAGTAGATGTGCATTGGGAGAAAAGTTTATTTAAATATTTATGTCAAAGAATCCTTCCTTGTTCATTTCTAACTCTCTTGCTCTGTGTTTACTTGATAAGTTAGAAACGTCAATAGAGTAGGCTTATTCATAGTTGAACTTCCAGAAGAGAAAATATCAGCTACTAAACTTGAGTTTTATAACCTTGTGCTCTTGGGTGAAGAAAAAGATAGGCAAATTAGTTTTAGTTTACTTTCTTTTAAGCAACATCAGCAAAGAGAGAGCTTCCCCTCCTAATTCAAAGAGCAGTTTATATGTGCATGACTGCCCGTTTCTAATCCACATTCCAGAGGTACGAATTGAAACACCAACAATTTTTCGAGTGCCCACCGTGGGGCACGAGGCATAAAACTTAAAATAAAGCTTGCACTTTATGTCATGGGAATGACTTTCTGGCGTCCTACTGCTCCAGTTCAACAACACAATATTACACCTGCAGTTATCCAGCAAAATTTTGAGATAATTGAAGGAGAACAAATAGACATCATTAGCAGTGTAAGGAGTTTCATCTTTGACAAGAAGGAGACCCCTGCTCAGTGGAGAGACGTTGCTACCATTCTAGACAAAGAGGAAGAGAAAGTTGATATCACAGCCGAAAGACCTTTATTGCCACCTCTTGCGTGGGTAGTCAATCCTGGCTTACAATGTTTATACAAGAAGGAGAACAAATCCTCTCTTTCAAGGAGACGTTGATACAACAAATCCTTTCTTTCCACAAACACTCTCTACAAAAGTTGGAGAGCCATCCAGTGCAATTCCTGAGTTCAACACTGTACCCGAAGTCAAAGAAGAAGAATTTGAAGTCAAGCAAGAACCTGCAGTCCAACCAGAAGTGATGGGTGATAACAATAACAATAATAACAGTAATAACCACAATCAGAGACGATAAATCCAACTATCTTGGGGTGATCAAATCAGACCTTTGGCCTTAGCAACAAATCATGAATTACCTAAGGGGTCAAGAAAGCATTTTCCACGATTTCACGATGATGTAAATCAACATCCTGATGATCACATGTCAGCCTTCTCAATGGCTTACATTGTTTTGCATGTGGCTTATGAAGACATCGCAGTGTGTCTCTTTGTTGAGACTCTTGTAGGAAATGTAACCGAATGGTTCAAATATCACCTGGAGTTGGGTTGCATAAAAAACTGGGATACTATGAGAGAAAAGTTCTTGGCAAGATTCAAGCCAACTAAAGACAGTCACTAGTTGTTCGCCCAACTTTCAAACTCAAAGATGGAGGTCAACGACCCAATGAGGGAGTTCGTGGCAAGGTATAATCGCCTGGGCACACGTCTCTCACATACACTCAATTTGTCACATGAGATCCTATTGAGCAGTTTTGTCAATGCTCTTCCATCTGAGATAGCCTTTTTCCTGAGATCGGCTAATGAAACAGAATTAGAGAATGCACAGCAAGGTGCCATAGAGATTGAGGACAATATGATTACTTCTGGAAAGATGAAGGGAGATACTATCAAGCCTTTGGTTCAAAGTTTTACAGACCCACTGCTACAAAAGGTGGCTAATAAAATGACTATTCTCAAGAGGCAATTGCCTACTCAACCTGCACCACTTGCTCAAACTGCTAGTTCGGGTGCAAGAGTTGTAATAATTTCTCCTGAAGGACGGTAGTATCCGTTTGCATACCGCTTGGAATTTCAACGTACAAATAATACAAAAGAATACGAGGCACTTCTACTAGATCTCATAAATGCAAAGGACATGGGTATCAAACATCTCAGAGTTGAAGGCGATGCAGAGCTGGTTGTGAATCAAGTTAGAGACCAATTCAAAGTAAAAGAAGATCGCCTCCGAAATTACTCAAATAGGGTGTGGAATGTAATAGATTAGTTTGAAGCATTTGACATCAAGCACATTCCATGTCTAGATAATAACAAATCAGATGCCCTTTGTAATGTCCCCTTCCCGCTAGCTAAGCAGGATGTTGCTTTGCCTTTCTAATTCCCAAAGGCAAGTGTCAAAAATAGAGGGAATCATTTATTTAACATATGGACAGATAGAGATTGTGAACAAATGGATTGAGGGGTACTTGCGTAACTACATTGCAGGGCAGCAGTGGGCATGGATTAAGTGGCTGCACTTGGGGGAGTATTGTTATAATACCACTTATCATATGTCCACTGGAATGAATACTTTCAAAGCTTTGTACGGTTACGATGCACCTTCATTCATGGAGATGGATTTTGGTGAGAGCAGGGCCCCCAAAGCCAACAGTTGGATTCAAGAGAGTTAGGATATCTTGAGGGCACTCAAAGATAACCTACAGGTGGCACAGAATCTGCAAAAGACATATGCTAATAGACACAAAGCTAAGCCCAGCTTCGAGGTTGGTGATTTGGTATACCTTCGCTTGTAGCCCTATAGGAAGTCTTCTCCTAAGAAGAGCGGAGCTGAGAAGCTCAAGGTAAGATTCTATGGACCATACAAGATTATCAGGAAGGTTGGAGAGGTACCATATGAGTTGGAGCTGCCAGAAAGCAGCAAGATTCATAACATATTTCATGTTTCATGCCTTAAAAAGGCACTAGGTCAATAGGTTACTTCTTCTTCGGAGCTCCCACCGTTGGATGAGGAGGGAGAATTGGTCCTAGTCCTTGAGGAGATTGTAGACACTTGAGAGAGGAGGTTGAGGAATAGGGTGGTGAAAGAGTATTTGGTGAGATGGAAAGATTTGCCAGTCGAGGATGCCACATGGGAGAATGAGCAGATTCTTCAGCACCCGAGTTTGCAATTTCTTGGGGACAAGCAATTTCAGGAGGGGAGGACTGTAATATCCCCTTCTCACTAGCTAATTAGGATGTCGCTTTTCCTTTCTAATTCCCAAAGGCAAGTGTCAAAAACAAGGGGAAACATTTATTTAATTATTTAATTATCAAATAAATTCAAAATTATTCTTTTAATGTGATATTAAGTAATTAATTAAATTATCTTTTAAGTGACCAAGTGAAATAATATAGTCACTTATGTGTTAATTTAAAAAGTGACTTAGTGAAATATTTAGAAAAATGACTTAATAAAATGTCACTTTATCAGGCATATTGGAAAATATATGAGATATCAGCCCTATTAGGAATTCAAAATGTTTACAGGTTACATTTGTGAAGCTGAGTTTGGAATGAATAATGAAGCAAACATAAGATTCCGCCTCAGATTTTCGTGATACTTGTTCACTAAAGTTTTGATGATTTGTTCTGGTGGATTTTTGGTGACAACATGGGGCAAATGAAGGCTCTTCTTACCAAGAAACCTTAGACATTATGAATGCACTCGTCTGAAGCATATTCAGGTAGAGACTTGAAGAAATCTAGGCAGCATGAAGCCAAAATGTATTTACTGATAAAAACGTCTTCTGGACGCACTCTATGCTAAGACGTGGTTGGAGTAAGCAGATTTAAGGTATTAAAGGAGGATGTGATATTTGTTGATAGACATTTCTAGTTTTCAACATTGAAAACACCTCCCTTTGCTAAGCGTGTAGTCTCTGAGGTGATTTTCTATGATTAGAAGGCTCAGTATTGTATGTTTCTAGTCTGTGCATCTTCCATGAAGGTCATTGGGGCCTAAACACCAGTGCTGGGTGAATAAGAAGCTACTGCTAGATCTCTACAATCCCCTAAGACCTCTCTATAGCTGTTGTGATTGAATTTATCAGGTGTATATGTAGTGTCCAATTCGTGGCGATCATTCTAAGGGAAGGTGTGTTTAAAGGTAGCAATTCTAGGCATTTTGCTAACAACCACGAGTTCACTTTCAACCTAGAAGACTCCTACTCCAAGTCTGAGTTGTTTATGATTACTTCTTAATTGTTGTTTCTTAGTTCATAGTTGCAAATAAGGGTCTGCTAGAACATTTGCAAAAATATGAGTTCATGAAAAGAGTCTTAGAAGCTGTTACTGTGTCTTTCTAGTGCATATAATTCATGTAATCTGCTTGACTGAAAATCCAAAGTCTATGATAGCTTGCAAGTTAATGTGGAGTATTAATTCTACTCTTCCCCACATTGAACTAAGTTAATGGAACATTGTAATAAATCCGAAAGTATACTTTTGAGCATGCATTACCAATTCTGCCTAGTAAAGGGCCCTGTGTTCCAAATTTACTATTTCAGATATATGTTTTCCTTGTCATCTTGAATACAATTCTATGCAAACAACAAACTATGCAAACTTGATAAAATATAACCCCTACCTAACAGAAAAACAATCAAACAATCTACACCCTCTGGGAAGGCCGTTTACAGTGGTATCAGAGCAAGCGGTCCTACCAGCCTGTGTCAGCATTGGGTTATGAATGAGGACATCCCCGATATCAACCCAATTGACATCCATTATAGGAGATTGAGAAGAAAGTTGGGACCATTTCAATTCATGGGGGATAGAGAAGAAATACATGAGGGAACCACCCAACATATTTTGAATGACCTAGCGAGAGGTCAACATGAAATAGCACAACAAATAGCGCAACTTGTTTAGCAACTTGCGGGTGGTAGAAACAACAACAATGGAAATAATGGAAATAATGGTCAAAATGGTAATAATGGTGGTCATGATAATAATGATACAACTCAGAGCAATGCTAGGGCAGCTAGTAGAGCGACACCAAGGCCTCGCATGCCTCAATTCTTGGGGGAACATGGTGCTGCAACCCATGGGGAGCTAACTCAAGAAGAAGGTTATGCATAATATTTCAGGGAATACCAAACTCTAGGGGATGAATTTCATGCAGCGATGTCATTAGGATATTTTTGCACTATCAAGTATAGGAACAGGCCAAGAAACAATAACAGAGGGCAGCAAAATCAGGAGTTGCAACGAAAGGTTGGGAAACTTGCAATCCCTTCCTTTGATGGGTCTGGTAAATGTACGGCTAGAGCTTGGGTCCAGAAGCTGGACACTTACCTACAACTTAATCCCATGCTAGAGTCTGAAGCCATTAAGTATGCTACTCTACATTTGGATGGTGAAGCGCATGATTGGTAGTACCATGGACTTGTCACATTGGGACATGCTAATATCACATCCTTTTTGGAGTTCATACAAAAATTGATAGATACATTTGATTTGAAGGATCTTGAACTTCATTTTAGGGAGTTAGCACAACTTAAGTAGAGTGCCTCAGTAGATGCTTATATTTTAGAATTTTAGCGATTGGCAGTCATGGTGACAGATGTTTAGGAGGAGCGGTTGGTTATGCTCTTCATTGAGGGCCTATCTGAACCCCTTCATGGTTGGATCAAGGCTTTCAAAGCCGATTCCCTATAGGATACAATCACTAGAGCTAGAGACATGGAGTTCTCCACACCTGACCACAACAACCCTTCTAAACCTTTCATTCCTCAAAAAAACAAGGGCAAGAAGTGTAGATGTGTTTTTCATGACCGCACTAATGCAAAATAAAGTCACCAACGGCTACCCTATTCTCTCTTGATAAAAGTATCCAGCACGCTAAGATTGCAAGAGATTTCGTGCATTCAACTCCAAGGTTCCTTCAATGGGAATAGTCTCAGTTGGCTCGATGTGATTTATTGGTATTTCAAGGGGACTTACAAAATTGTTCGGTAGCGGAGAAAGGAATTCAAATGCTTGAAAGGTTTGTCTATAAAGTTCTTGTTTCAGAAGGTACTGAATGTAAATAGTGTTGGGTTAAGAAGGCTCTAATCTACTCTAAGGCATGGGACATGGCGATCAATTCTCACAAGCTTCAACAAGGCTCTGCTTTGCCTCGCTTCAGACAGCCTCCACAGAATCGATGCAATCTTCAGAGGAGTAGCTCAAGGTGTTCAGATCACAATTTAGCATGAAAATACGATCACAACGACGCATATAAACATACAAATCATGATCAAAGTTAAGTGCATGATATTCCAGTTGACCACACAAGGCGCATTCACCATCAACGAACACACTAGTGGTATGGATAGATGAAGTTTGCTCAAATTGAAGACCACATTCCACACTATCACCTACGTACATGAAATGAAACTTATTCTACTTTAAGCCACTACTCGAATCAGAAGGACGAAGAAACCTTGCTAGCTACTCACAACAAAAGACAAAATTCATCATCAATGAAAGTTCTCTTTATTGGGAGAGTGTTCACGATAATTTCTTACAAAGTTTTAAAGGAAAAACTTTCCTTCTTCAAACTACTCTATCAATCTACGCTATGCCACGTCTAAGCTATCAGCTAGATGTCTCTCTATTCTAATCTCTACTATCTAACTCATACAAATGAGGGGGGATGCCCCTTTATATAGCTGGCCAAGTCCAATGGATGGCTCATATTACAATCGCCTGGATGGCCTAGATTGAGCCACCTCAGCCCTAAACAAGATTCACCCTAAAAACCTCCACAAAAAAGAGTGGAGTAATAAATGAGAAATTAATGGCCACCATCTTCTAGAAGATTCCCATTCATAGACACGTTCACACTTCTTCAACTTCTTGGAATAGTATGGTAGGCATGTTCTCAATCTGAAACTTCAAGGCTGAAACTTCTTTCTCCTACCTGACGATGATTTTCCTCCTTAACGTTGTTCTTCGACTTTGAAGTTCTTGAGGATCATTTCTAACCTTTGGGCCTTCATCTTTCCCCATCTTGGACTTGATCATTTCTTCTTTGCCACTTGAGTAGGGCACATACTAGGTCTCAACACTTAGCCATTTCTTGCAACTCTTCCTCCTTCAGGATTTTATCATCTTGGACTATTTGCTTCATTACTTCAAATCATCGTGCCTTGGCCTTAGCGTTCATTCTGCAAAACAGATAAAGAGAAGAGTATCAGAACACTTCATCATATAAATTCGCCTTACTTACCTTATTTTCATTCTTTAACTTCCAAGGGTTCATCATTTTTCTCTAGCTAACTTTGCTTTCTTCATGATATTTCAACATCTGTAGGCTGGACAACACCTGTGCATCACATTTCAATGCCTTAGAAAAATTTCATCTTCCTCAAGGGGGTATTTAAGAGATGCCCCTTTTAAAATCATCCTAGCTTCAACTCCATCCTCCTCAAGAAATTTATTTCACCAATTGAGGTGCTGATAACCTTGATTTTACTCATCTCTGACTCAAGGAGACTATTTTCACAAAGAATTCGATCAAATTTACCTAGGCAATCAACTCCAAAATCATCTGCCAAGGCATCTTATTTCAATAACACATTTTATCCTTCCTGCCTTAGAAATTTTTTAAGTTTTCCCTAGTAAATTCATCAATCCTGTGCCCATCAAACATCTTCACCTCAGAATGCTTGGCGAGCTGTGGAAGACTTTAAAATCCACTCCTCATTGCAGACGTCCGATACCCAAAAGAAAATTCCCCTCAGAAAGCATCGAATTCATGTCTCTCCAAACGAAGGGGTACATTTAATTTTTGAATTTTAAACCTTAGAAAAATATTTTGCCAACAATTTTATTCTTATTCTTCATCTCTGGGCTCATTTTCTTGCTCAACTTTGAAAGTTTTCTTCAATCTCATGAAGCTGGCACATTCTGACTCTTTCCTGTCAACTTACCTATGCCTTGGAAAATTTCTTCATCCCCCAGCCAACTTAGGCGTATTTCTCTAGAGGTGGAATAAATTTTGACACTTAGAAAAAAATTCAACATCACCTGTTAGGCACAAATAGGGGTGAGAGCTTTCACTTCACTTGCCTTAGAAAAAATTATCATGGACTTCCTCTTCAAGGGCGCATTTAATCCTTCAAGCTTCTAATTTCATACTTCGAAAATTTTTAGGTTCCTCTACTGACCTTGGGCGCACCAAACTAGGCCCACTTCCAGCTTTCGATAGTTAGAATTTTTTTTTATCAACTCATTTTTTACCTTGGGCGCTTTTGAGGTGGTTTGCTTCCAATTTAAGTGCCTTAGAAAAAAAAATCCCATGTCCCACTTCTTCTTCTAGGTGCATCTGAGGGGGTCTCATTTCAAATTTGAAACACTTAGAAAAATTTTTAACTTCACTTCTTGAGCTGGGCGTATTTCCCACTTCAAACTTCCATTTTACTTGCCTTATTCAAATCAAGTCTCCTTTACCTTCTTAAGGCGCATTTGGTAGGTGGAGCTTCCAGCTTTAGGGACTCAGTCAATTTTCAAGCTTCTTCCTTTCACTTTGGGCGCATTTCTACCCATAAGATTCCAATTTTCTATACTTATAAATTTTCCCACCAATCTTGAGTTGCTAGGGTGCATACAGGAGGGTAGGCTTTCAATTTATAACACTTAGATTATTTTCAAGCTCTCCATGCAAGGCAAGGCACATAAAAGGGGGAGAGCTTCAAATTTAAATGCCTTAGAAAATTTTAAGGCTTCAACCCTCCTCTTAAGGCGCATTTGGAGTATCAAGCTTCAAATTTGAAGCACTTAGCAAAGTTTTCACGCCCTCCATTAGCTTGGGCACTTTCAAGGGGTTGCACTTCAAGTTTGCAACACTTAGACAAATTTCTCACTCACCCTTTCCAAGTTTGGGTGCATTTAGCCCATGGAGGTTCCACTTTTCATAACTTAGAATATTTTTCAAGCCTCTCATGTAGCTGGGCGCATATGGAAGGTTATACTTCAAGTTCAGAAAAAATTCTAACACCATCCCCAAGTGAAGGCGCATTTTACCCCCTCTACTTCAAGTTTTTATACTTAGAAAATTTTCCATGTGCTTCCTCCAAAGTAAGGCACAAATAAGGTGTTGAGCTTCAAGTTTGAAGGACTTGGAAACTTTTGTGGTTCTTCTTCTCCTAAGGCCCATTTCAGTAGTTGAGCTTCCAATTTTAAGAACTTAGTAAATTTTTCAATCACCTTCTCCCTCTCAAGGAGAATTTGGAGGGGTCTTCTTCCAACTTTGCAACACTTGGAAAAAATTTTAGACTCCATCTTCCTAGGTGCATATTCATGGGTAAGCTTCCATTTTTCATGCCTTAGGCAATTTTCATCCATCTTCAGCTTCTTAAGGAAAATTTTGATGTTGGACCCCAAACTTTATCAAACTTAGTGAATTTCCTGTCCTTTCCCAGATTTGGAGTGATTTTTTCATGCTAGCCCTGGCTTGCCCTAACTTTCTATTTTTAGAAAGTTCTTCACATTTTGTGCTTTGAACTGATTTTTGACTCTAAAAAGCCTGATTTTTGCTTTGTTTCAAACCTCGGGATGTGGCTAAGCTGCTGATGCCTAATATCTACCATTTACCTGCTATTTTTAGCAATTTACTAAAAATAGCAACTGCTCAGAATGAGTTGAAATTTTATGCGCTGATTGCCTGAAGGGTGTTGATTGCGGATGGATGCTGCTTTTGCATGACTGTCGTGTTCTTCCCTTGATTTTAGGAAACCCTAATTCCTCCACACAGGCCTGCTAATAATAGTAAGTGCTTGATTTTTTGAATCTTTCTAGCTTTGTTTGACTTGAAATTCGTGCCATGGGGTCCTCATGACCTACTTAGCCTGTTCACACTACCATCCTGAGCTGACCTGCTATTTATAGCACGTTTCTAGAATGCCTTACTATAAATAGTAAGTGCTCTGTTTGCCTTCAAATTTTACCGGTGGATAGCTTGAAATATGTTGATCGCAATGGGATATACCAGTTTTCTAAAATTCTAAATTTTTACCCCTCATTTTGGGTCTCGAAGCTTGAAACCCTAATCTGACTTGCATGCATATCAAATGACCTCTGTTCGACCTCATTTTTATTGCACTGTACCCTGTTTGTGGTTTTGATGCGCTGAGCAGCTACCGGAGTGCACCTGCTAAAAATAGTAAGTCACTGAATACTGATCATCTCGCTTTGCATGTCACACCATTGCGAAGCTCTCGAAAAACCCATAAAGAATGTGCTGACATGCGAAGAAAACCCTGACATGCAAACCCTAAAAATAGCCTCTGAAGGATGAACTCTGAAAGTCATTATCTCACTTTGCATGTTATATCGTTGCGAAGGTCTCTGAAAACCCAGAAAGAATCTCCAGACATGCATTGAATAACTCTGCATATAAACCCTGAAATCTGCTCTGGAAGATGAACTGCTAAAAATAGTAAGTTGTCCGTTTCAGCTCAAATTTTGCCAGTGAGCAGCTTGACATGTTCTGGATGCAGTGTAACTGTCGAAACTCCAAAAGTGCCGAAGGAACGCTCTGAATTACGCACTTACTAAAAATAGTAAGTTGTCGGAATCTGATGAAATTTTAGTGGAAACTTGCTAGAAGCATGCTGACAACAACATTAGTCTCATATTTCAATTTGATTACTTCATTTGATTTCGAACTGCCCAGAAAAATCAAAACCCTAATTTTCAGACTTAGCCAAAATTTCACGCTAAGGTTCAACGGCGGGCACATCCCGGAAAGACAGACAGTAGAAAAGAGAGACAACAACAAAACAACCCAAAAGCAAAGCCAAAATTAGGGGGGTCCCCATTTGCAATGAGGCAATGTGTGAAAAAAGGTCACAACTAGAAGTCCTTTTAGAAAAAAAGAAAAAAGAAAAGTGATCCAGATGAGGAGTATCGCAAGGAATGCAGAATCAAGGGAATGTATTACCATTGCAAGGAACATTGGGATCCAGGTCATCGTTTCCTAGGAAAAGGCAAGGCTCACTGTATTGAGGTTGTGTCTGAGGATGAGAGCAGTGATGATGAGACTTCTCAGGATATTGACAAAAGTAGTTCATATGAGCGGCCTCAGAGAGAGGGTAAGATTAGTACCATTGCTACCTTATCAGGCACTCTTAGATTCAACTCTTTTAGAGTAGAGGAGATTTGCAGGGACATT
Organism: Sequoia sempervirens; assembly: GCA_007258455.2. Taxonomy (NCBI): domain Eukaryota; kingdom Viridiplantae; phylum Streptophyta; class Pinopsida; order Cupressales; family Cupressaceae; genus Sequoia; species Sequoia sempervirens. Next base: position 47,390 of record VDFB02299868.1, on the reverse strand, counting down.
GCATAGCAGTGTTGATTGATAGTGGGGCCACCCACAAGTTTATTGATGTAGCCCTAGTTAAGAAGCATACGTGTTGATGGGTGTTTTATGACAACACCAACACGAATAAAGTTGCCAATGGCTACTCTATCCTCTCTTGAAAAAAATCTCTTGCATGCTAAGATTGAGAGAAAGATCATGCATTCAACTCCAAGGTTCCTTTATGCAGTGGACGTAGTCTCAGTTGGCTCAATGTGATTTGTTGGTATCTCAAGGGGGACTTACTTAATTGTTCACTCTAGAGAAAGGGGTTTTTGAAGATTTGAAAGATTTCTTAGTGAAGTCCAAGTTTCCTAAACTAACCGAAAAGTACCAAATTTAAATGGTTGCAGGGATTAGAGATGCTATGATCTACCTAAA